>CM022709.1:31939576-32230961 GCA_012295165.1 Asparagus setaceus | reverse complement strand
GAGCGGGAAAGTAGGAGGAGTTTGCTCAAGTTTTGGTTCTCAAATTATCTTGTGACAATTAGGAGTTTATGTACAAATAAAATGGAAATAAGGAAATGGTGAAAGTGGATGTGGAGAGATAAAAAGAGATTGTGGATTATGTGCAAAAGAGGAGAAAATAAAGTTGAGAATGTGGTGGTGGTTATATGCACATAATAACAAAACTAGTTTGAGATTATATGCACATGGAGGAGAAATGAGATTGAGAGAAAATAAAATCAATGAAATCAAAATAAAGAATAACAAAGAAATGGAAAACAAGGATAAGTGGAAAATAAAGAAGGTAAAGTATGGAGGATTAATTAAAGATATGAGGAATCTAGAGTAGATCCACTTAGCTTATCTCAATCTCATGAAAATGAGTTGGATTTGTTAGCTAGTTTCAAACAATCTCTAGGGATCCCACAAATATTGGCTCCACACTTAGAAAAGGATAATTCCCAAGAGGGTTCTAGCCTCAAGGTGAATTAAAGAAAAGAAAATCTATTCTAGAAAGTAAATACAAGAATTAAATACATTGCATGAAAGTAAATTGCATGAAAGTAAATTGCATGAAATTAAATTGCAAGAAAGTAAATCTAAGCTACAAAGCAATAAATGAACAAGAAAGAAAATGAAAAGAAATAAAATAAAACCAACAACTCTGATCTTAATCTAATCCTCCTTTTGGTCCTTGGATTAGAAGAAGAAAGTGAAGAAGTGAAACATTTCATTTATTGTGTAACAAAAGTTACAATTTTGGAAGGTCTTCTCAATTAAGAGTGACCCTCCTCTCCAAATGGAGTTTTACAAAATATTTCACACTCAAAACACTCAGCCTTCACCTATTTATAGCCATGAGTTGATGTGAACCATTGGATCAAACCTAGCCAAAAGGAAGAAATTCACCATTAATCTGGAATCTGTTGGGAACCGTCGGTTGGCGATCGGTTAATAACAGTTAACCAACGGTTGGCCAGGGTAGTCCATGATTGGTTCCAACGAATTTGTCTTTTCTTGATTTTTCTTCACGAATTTCTCTTGGATCAATTTGGTATCTTGGGCCTTGGTTTGTCTTGATTTGGGCTTCAAATATTGGTAGAAATTGAGAGAATTTGAGTCATTTGGGCTTTTATTCATTATTTCTTTATTAACACGCAAAATAAGATAAAAATGATTATTAGTAATATCGTTATTCATATAACATAGGTAATAAGGGTATAAAAATGTAATTAAAATGCATGAAAGTAAATCTAAGCTACAAAGCAATAAATGAACAAGAAAGAAAATGAAAAGAAATAAAATAGAAACCAACAACTCTGATCTTAATCTAATCCTCCTTTTGGTCCTTGGATTAGAAGAAGAAAGAGAAATTGAAGGGTGAAACATTTCATTTGTGTAACAAAAGTTACAATTTTGGAAGGTCTTCTCAATTAAGAGTGACCCTCCTCTCCAAATGGAGTTTTACAAAATATTTCACACTCAAAACACTGACCTTCACTATTTATAGCCATGAGTTGATGTGAACCATTGGATCAAACCTAGCCAAAAGGAAGAAATTCACCATTAATCGGAATCTGTTGGGAACCGTCGGTTGGCCCGGTGGTATGCTTCCAGTTAGCCAACCGGTTGGCCAGTCAACCGATTGGTTCCCAACGAATTTGTCTTTTCTTGATTTTTCTTCACGAATTTCTCTTGGATCAATTTGGTATCTTGGGCCTTGGTTTGTCTTGATTTGGGCTTCAAATATTGGTAGAAATTGAGAGAATTTGAGTCATTTGGGCTTTTATTCATTATTTCTTTATTAGCACGCAAAATAAGATAAAAATGATTATTAGTAATATCGTTATTCATATAACATAGGTAATAAGGGTATAAAAATGTAATTAAAATGTGATAATCAAATACCCCCACACCTAAACTTTTGCTAGTCCTCTAGCGAAAATAAAAAGAAAACCTAACTCACTTTCGCGGGAATGGCGGTTGTATTTAGCACATACAACAAACCCCCTAGGTTACCCTAGTGGGCGAGTTGTAGTCTTGAGGGTTTGCAGTGAATATACCCACAAAATTCAGTCAACTTGCCAATTAAAAGTTAATAAAATAATTAATTCATTTGATATCTTCAAACATTCAATTGAAGTTGGTTAATACTCAAGAAAATGTTTTTATCATAACTCAATGTAATTTTCTTAAGAAAATCCTTCCATTATAGTTATACAAAACTAAGTTTAACTCAAAATTTAATTTAAAAGTTTTGAAAAGAACATGCTAACCCTTTGTTTTAAACAAACTTCAAGTCTTTTAATCCATTTTATTTTTCAAGAACATATACAAATATAACTATATACAAAACATGGTTAGTATGATTTTTTTTTTTTTTACTCTTTATTCCTTGGTGGTTTTGTTCTTTTTAATGGACTTTCTAAGTGACCATTTAGCGAGTTTGGGCCAATGAATCCCAACCCAATGGGCTTAGGTCATTAAGCATAGAAATACTCCTCGGGCTTAATTACTTTCAGATCAACTTAGGCTTAGTAAAATAGAACCACCAATGATTTTAAGAGAAATTTTCTTCTATTTATTAAGTTAGTATAATATATATGTGTGTGTATATATATATATTCTGAACAATATTTGGATCAAGACAACTTGAAAAATTATTTTCAACTCTAAGTTAGGCATGCAAAATTTCATTACTTTAATTAAAAATCTAAGTTACAACTTAAGTAAAGTATACTACTTTGAAAATCATTTCTTAAGAAATTTATTTGGAGTTATCATAAAAGGTAAACTTGAGTATAGAACCAACTAAGGATTAGAAGACTTAAATTCTATCAAATTGATCAATTATTAATAAGTTGGCAAGTGACTCTTTTTTTTTTTTTTTTTTTTTAGAGGAAAAAAATGACATAAAAAAGAAAAATGGTAAGAAGAGGAAAATGATTAAGATAAAGAGCAAAAATGACTAATTCCCACCCCACACCTAAATTTTGCATTGTCCTCAATGCAAATTCTAATATGCACAAAGTAAAAGGATAAGAATGGAAGCACTTACATTTGTTCGGTTAGACTTGAACAATGATAAAATTCTAATTACCTTTGGTATGAGAAGGTGAAGTCAAAAATTTATTCTCTCTTTTTTTTTTTTTTTTTTTTCATATGTTTTTTTTTGAAAGAACAAGAAACTCTCACATGAGAGAAGAATAAATTCTTTTATTATTATTGTGGGACAAAAATAAAAATGTAGAATAAAAGATAAAACATGAAAGCTCATATTCTACATTAAATCCTACCTTATTCTTGAAAATTCTACCCAGAAATTTAAAATTTCAAGATGATATAATCAATGATGTTCTCAAATTCGAAAATTCCAAGGTTTGCAATGTGTTTTATAGCAAATTAAGGTAGGTCTTATCGGTGTTATGCATTTTGAACTTAGATTTTTGATTAATGAAAATTTGACATTTTGGTTGCTCTTCCAAAATCTAAGCTCATCGAAAAGAGTTCTTCAATGTTGCATTCAAGAGGCATGTATTCTACACGCTTCATTTTGAAAAATAAAACCTAAAGTTTTTAAAATTTCCAGTTCCTCATGAAAGATTTCCTCAAAACTAATGTCGATTCATTCTCTACTGTTAAACTTTCTTGGATGTAATTGATTTAAAGGTCAAGTATCAATATTATTTCCCGGATTGAAAATATTAAGTTCAGCAATGATTCTCAAAAGATGTTCATGTGACCAAATACAGCTTGATGAGAGCATTAGAAGTGGCTAAGAACGGCCTTCCTAAGATCACTGCATCCGTTCTTTGGGATTGAAACGGGTTGTGTTTCCGTGACTACTAAATCACAGAAAAATGAAGTCTCCAACCTTTATCAAGACATCCGTTATTTCACCCATGTGGACCTTTAACAGATCTATCGCTAATCAAGTGTGCATCTAGTTGGCTTGAGTTCCCCACACCTAGTTGTCGGTAGATTGAATATGGAAGCAAGTTGACACCGCCCCTAAGTCTAAAAAGCCTTTATCGATAATAGCATTACCAATGATACATGGAATGGTAGGACCCTGATCCTTATGTTTCAATGGTACGTACCTTGAGAGGACTTCACCGATATTGGCAGAAAGACTTTCGAACATTTATTTGCTCTTTGGTACATAATTTCTTTAAAATTTGGCATAAGAAGGAATTTGTTCAATGACATCTAAAGAGGAATGTTGACCTTAACCTGCGTGAAAGTCTCTAGAATTTTCTCGAGAGGAGTGCTTCCTAGGCCTGAGTCTATCAGGGTAGGAGCAAGCTGGTTTAAATTGATTAGACTCAGGTTACGTTCGGGTTAAGGTCATGAGAAGGTGTGATTTCTCGGAAGGAGAGAATTTGTTACAGTTCAAGGGTTTCACTTAGAGGCATTCTAACCTGATTATCGACTACCTGCGAAGTAGTGAATGGATTGCATTCACTTGACTAGTTGAACTTGATCCGTGTCCTTGGGTTGGGCCGCAGGTTGACTGGAAAAGTTCCTTTCTCTCTCTCTCATGGCATTGGCTAGTTGACCAAGTTGGGTTTCTAACCTAGCTATGGCTTGAGTGTTGGAGTGAGGATTTGCAGTTGATTGCATGAAGGAATTGGCGTGTTTTGATGTTTGAGTCAATAAGTTAAGTGGTGCGTGTAGAGGTTTTAATCAAAGTATCTAGACCCTTTTCGAGAACATTAAGGCGTTTATCATGATAAATTTGAGGAGTGTGATTTGAGATTGGTGATGAGAGACTGATTTTGAAATATAGATTTGGTTGTTGAAAATTGAGAGAGCTATTGCCCCTAGAATTGTTGGGTTGAAGAGGGAGTGAAATTTTGATTTCGAGGAGTAGTTTCCACTGTTCCATGCAAAATTTGGATGATTTCTCCAACACTGATTGTAGGTTGGAGAAAATGGATCATTCACAGACCGCTGAAATGCAGCGTTTATCGACCTAGTGGTGGGGATCCTAAAGAGGACATTCCTCTGAAACATGAGATGGAAATGACAGTTATGACAACTGGCGAAGAAACTTGGTTGATTTGAGCTGGGCTCGTTCTTTGACTTCTTCTTCTAACACAGCGATTGTAGCCATCTTTGCAGAGGCTATGTTTGTTTCTAGGGAGAGACCACTGGTTTTGGGTTGGAAGCGATGAAACACGGTCACAATGTTCCCCCTGCATGGTTTCCTCGGATAAACTCTCTAAAAGTCCCAAGCTTCATCGGCATTTTTCTTCATGAAATCCCCTTGACACATTGACTCTAAGGAAGTTTTGAAGAATAATCAATCCTTCATAAATGATTTGGCATAATCGCCACTTTTCAAGACCATGGTGAGGACATTGGATAAGAAGATCTTTGAATTTGTCAAAATACTTCCAAAAGGTTCTCAGGGACAATTTTAAAATTTTGAATCTTTGTTTCTAAGCTTGATTGTTTTATGGATAGGAAAGAATTTTTTGGAAAAATGTCACAAATTCACCCCAAGTTGAGATGGAATCGTGGGCAAGCTATCTGACCATTTTTGGCTTTGTCCTTAAGGGCAAATGGAATAAATCGAGTTTGATCATCTTGGTTAAGTCCCTCATCTTAATCATGAGGCAAACTTCTTCAAATTAGGAGATAAAGATGTATCGTCTTGGTTTGACTCCTAAGAATTTGGGAAGCATGTTTATGAAATCGGATCGAAGTTCAAAATTGGTTTCATTTACCTCGGGGAGTTTATGCGAGGGATTGCATTTCTAGTGGGGTAACAAACATCTTGAAGAACGGTGGGTTGGTATTGGTCATTTCGTTTGATTCAAGAGATGGATCAAAAGCGAATTAAGCGATTGTATTATCCTAACCCAAGTTTGCATACACCAAAATCAAAATTTTTTTTTATTTGAAAAAGGATAAGAGAAAAAGTTAAGAAGATGATGAAAAAAATAATAAGGAAAAACTAACTAAAAAAATCAAGGCAATCACTTTCCAATCACCCTAACTCTAGGGTTAAGCCTAAACTTGACTTAGACCGGCTCTAACCAAAAATTCCCTTAGTGAAAAGATCAAAGTTTACTTGGGTAATTAGAGGTAAGGATAGTACTAGAGGAGATCAAAGATCAATTAAGTACCTCTTTCCTTGCGGGCATACATAACCCTAAACCTTGCCTTAGACACCAATTAATCCAAATAAACTTGGACGGTTCACTTAAGAAATTATTGTTCCTTAATGAGCTCGAATCCTTAGGATAGCGTCTAATCAAATTTTAAGAGCTTGGGTATGTGTAGTGAGAATTAGTGATTTTGGGCTAAGAAAGGGTGATGAAATCCCTCACCTTATCTTGATTAGGGGTTTTGCCCTTAAGATATTTTCAAGTGTGTGCCAAATCAAGATGCTCAAATCACTTGGTGAATTCCTACTATTATATGAAATGCAACCCTAAGAATTAAAAGCAACTAAAAGGATGCAAAAACAAACAAAATCTTTATATATATATTTTTTATTATGAGTGCGACAATAAAAAAATGAAGTTTATTAGAATTAGACAAGGAAAAAAATCCTTTTATTTTTTTTTTTATTTTTATATATATTTTTTATCCTAATTGTCTCTAATGTATATGAACTATCTAAAGGGTGGAATTGAAAATACTAGATGGAGAAGTTACCCATAAAAGCAATGCAAAGCCTCGTTGGAGGCAATTCTTCAATCTTGAATCTTCAACTCTTGATCTTCAAGCTCCAAGTTCCTACACAAAGAAAACACACAAAATAAAACCAAACTTAATGAAAATCCTACTTATGCACGATCGACAGCGGCGCCAAAAATTGATTGGAAATAAATGATTACCTCCTAGTTGCAAGTATACAACCTTTATCAAGTTATAGTATAAAGATTATCGATCCCACGAGCAGGAAAGTAGGAGGAGTTTTGCTCAAGTTTTGGTTCTCAAATTATCTTGTGACAATTAGGAGTTTATGTACAAATAAAATGGAAATAAGAAAATGGTGAAAGTGGATGTGGAGATAAAAGAGAGTGGATTGTGGATTATGTGCAAAAGAGGAGAAAATAAAGTTGAGAGTGTGGTGGTTATATGCACATAATAACAAAACTAAGTTTGAGATTATATGCACATGGAGAAAATGAGATTGAGAGAAAATAAAATCAATGAAATCAAAATAAAAGGAAAATAACAAAGAAATGGAAAACAAGGATAAGTGGAAAATAAAAGAAGGTAAAAGTATGGAGGATTAATTAAAGATATGAGGAATCTAGAGTAGATCCACTTAGCTTATCTCAATCTCATGAAAATGAGTTGGATTTGTTAGCTAGTTTCAAACAATCTCTAGGGATCCCACAAATATTGGCTCCACACTTAGAAAAGGTAATTCCCAAGAGGGTTCTAGCCTCAAGGTGAATTAAAGAAAAGGAAAATCTATTCTAGAAAGTAAATACAAAATTAAATACATTGCATGAAAGTAAATTGCATGAAAGTAAATTGCATGAAATTAAATTGCAAGAAAGTAAATCTAAGCTACAAAGCAATAAATGAACAAGAAAGAAAATGAAAAAGAAATAAAATAGAAACCAACAACTCTGATCTTAATCTAATCCTCCTTTTGGTCCTTGGATTAGAAGAAGAAAGAAATTGAAGGGTGAAACATTTCATTTATTGTGTAACAAAGTTACAATTTTGGAAGGTCTTCTCAATTAAGAGTGACCCTCCTCTCCAAATGGAGTTTTACAAAATATATTCACACTCAAAACACTCAGCCTTCACCCTATTTATAGCCCATGGAGTTGATGTGAACCATTGGATCAAACCTAGCCAAAAAGGAAGAAATCCACCATTAATCGGGAATCTGTTGGGAACCGTCGGTTGGCGATCTGTTAACCGGTTAACCAACGGTTGGTCAACCGATTGGTTCCCAACCGAATTTGTCTTTTCTTGATTTTTCTTCACAATTTCTCTTGGATCAATTTGGTATCTTGGGCCTTGGTTTGTCTTGGGGCTTCAAATATTGGTAGAAATTGAGAGAATTTGAGTTATTTGGGCTTTATTCATTATTTCTTTATTAACGCAAAATAAGATAGAAATGATTATTAGTAATATCGTTATTCATATAACATAGGTAATAAGGGTATAAAAATGTAATTAAAATGTGATAATCACTGGTCCTTCATCGTCACAGGCATGATGTGGTAGCGGGTTCCTGGTCGTCTACTCCTTTCTTGTGGTTGGTAGGGATTGCAGATGGAAAGAGCGTGGCTTCTGAGAGATCAAGAAGCAGTCTGAGATTCATAAAGGGTGGATCTTTTCGGATGTTTTCCTCGATTCTCACGGTCAATATGGTGTTGAGTCCTTGATCGGCGAGGAGGTCACGAAACCTGACAGACTTCACTTGACATGGCTGTTTTCAAGCGGCTAGTGAACATCGAGGGCGAGGTTATCTCACTTCCGGTAAAGGAAGAATGCTTCATTGAGCCTTATTTTTCCTGTCGTTTTGCTTTCGCCCGATTCGGTTCACGACCAACTTTATATGGGAACCCGAAACTGACTCGGACTTCGTGGTGGACTTGTAGATGGTCTGAGCATGGTTGTGGAAGTTATCGGATGTCTGATTACTAGATTAGATCTAGCTGGTAATTCGGTTATGTCTGTTTGGAGTGAAAGTTGTTTCCATTGTAAACTTGAAAATTACACTTGATTCTCGGTTACAAAAGAAATTTAAGTAACTCTCTCACAAGCTTCGAGCAGAGGCGCTACAGCGTAGATCTCACCTTTTTATGGGTCTTTGCTGTCTTGGGGGCGTAATTAAGTGGACCCTTAGAACAACTTGTCGTCGAATCGGCGGGGTTTAGTTGATGCTTAATAGGAAACAAGAACTTAAGCTAATATCTTAGCAAGTAAAGATATCTACTCTTCTCAAGAATAAGTCAAAGCTTAAACTCGAGGAATCTCAGGTGTGGATCGTGTTCTGAACTCAGGAAGCTTGGATTCTCTCTCTCTCTTTGCAATAGCTCACCTTATCGATCTCACGATTGCCCCCCTCTGCCCAGAGTGGATGTAGGGGGTATTATAGACTTTGGGAAGCGTGCCCTAAAAGAAACACAAGTGTCATAAGTGCCCCATATTTTTAGTGTGACAACTCGAGCGCCTCAGCGTAAGCTACACCTAAACTCCTTTGTGATGTCGAGCGCACCATTTGTGAGTAGTATAATTTCTGCATGCTTGGCGGCGGTGTAAAATCCCTCTGGTGTAGCGGTTTTCCTGCCTTTTTAGGCACGATTAAATGCCCTAAAATCCGCCTGGTAGGCGTATTTTCGAATATGTCGCCCATTAAAAGTTCGAGCGTCTCTTTGCGTTGATAAGTCAAGTTAATTTGCTGTAACATTGATTAGACCCTTCAAGAGAGCTCATTTTAAATATGCGGGTGTCTGCCTTTGGCGAGGTACCTAAATGAATGCCTGCGCCTATGGCGAGACACATCAAGGTGTCTCACTTCATTGGCGAGGCACAAACAAGTCGCTAGTAGTTGAGAGACACAAACAAAGTGTCTGCCTTGTGGCGAGCACAAACAATGTCTCGCTAATGCTTGAGACACAGCCAGTCTCGCTTGTAGCGAGCACAAACAAATGTCTCGCATGGCGAGACACAATCTTCAATGTGTTGACTTCTTGAGATTTTGCGGCGTTGTCCCGATCTTCTCATAATTTAGTCATATTTGAGGTTCTTGGCAATTTTTTGATGATCTCTGAGATACCTCCAAAGTTTTCGGACTTATTTGTATTTTATCGAGTCACGGAATACTTTGAATAAATGAATCGCCGTCCAGCGTTGGACTTAGTTGAATGGACTCATGAATTGCTTCTTAATTTACAGCTCTGGCGGCGTGTGACCATCTTTTGAAATCAAGAGTACATTTAGGTTGTGGTGAATTGGTTGAAATGATGAAGTCAAATTTAGTGATCATCTTCATCGATGGTCACCACTTGGGTCATAATTGAGTGTTTTGAGAACCATGTTATCTCAAGTTATTGCTTGTCGTCTTTATAGGATTTTTGGCAAACCCTCGGCCATCAGCAGTTTGATGAGCCTTTACCAACTCTGGTTTGAGTTGGGCTAGCATGTAGTTTGTCTAAGTCCGTTCTACATGTTACGTTGTGCTAAAGAATGAACTCTCTTGACTTTATGCTACGATATTGAATCGTTAGACTTGATCAATTATCAGGAAATTACTTGCGGCATGTGTTAGATGCGGACTTATCTACGGTAAGGCGAGAAATAACATCCTATGCATGAAGGCATAGTTTAGGTGTCATTAGTAATAACATCTATATACACGATATTGAATCGTGGGCTTGATCAATTATCCGCGGGGAATTAATTGCGGCGTGTGTTAGAGCGGACTTATCTACGGGCCGAGAGATAACATCCTATCATGAAGGCATAGTTTAGGTGTCATGGGTAATAACATCTATGCTCACGATATTGAATCGTAGACTTGATCAATTATCGAGAATTGACTACGGCATGTGTTAGATCGCGGACTTATCTACAGTAGGGGCGAGATAACATCCTATGCATGAAGGCATAGTTTGGGTGTCATTAGTAATAACATCATGCTACGATATTGAATCACGTGGAGCTTGATCAATTATCCGCGGGAATTGACTACCCGTGGCATGTTGAATCAGTTATCTCGTGAGGGCCGGAGATAACATCCCTATGCATGATGACATAGTTTAGGTGTCATTAGGTAATAACATCTATGCTCACGATATTGAATCATTGAAGCGATCAATTATCCGCGAGGTGATTGCGGCGGCGTGTGTTGAAGCCTTGAGACTTATCTACGTGAAGACGAAGATAACATCCCTATCATGAAGGCATAGTTTAGGTGTCATTAGGTAATAACATCTATGCTCACGATATTGAATCACGTGGAAGCGATCAATTATCACGGGAATTGATTACGGCGGCGTGTGTTAAAGCCTTGAACTTATCTACGGTATGGGGCGAGATAACATCCCTATGCATGAAGGCATAGTTTAGGTGTCATGGTAATAACATCTATGCTACGATGAATCACGTGAAGCGATTAATTATCCGCGAATTGATTACTTCGGCATGTGTTAGATCTTGAGACTTATCTCACGGTAGGGGCGAGATAACATCCCTACTCGCATAAATAGGCGTGAATCTATGAATCATTAAGTCAATAATGAGGCCCGTATATATTGAATACATAGAATTTATTTGTTATTTTTGTCTTCTCATGGGGTGGCGAACCCGTTGTGTCTTCTCTTGGAAGTGGCTGAACCCATTGTGTCTTCTCTTGGGGCAAAGGCGAACCGTTGTGTCTTCTCTTGGTGAAAGCCGAACCGTTGTGTCTTCTCTTGGCTGGCGACCCGTTGTGTCTTCTCTTGGGGCAAAGGCGAGAGTGTATTGAAGAAGAAAGAAGGTATTTTTGCTTATCTTCCTTCAATTGACAACTCCTTGTTCCACTGAGCCGGAAACCAAAAGATTCTAATGCCGTGCACTAAGAAATCTATGAAACTCCAAGTGGGATCACTTGAGAATCAAGTTGAGTCGGGCCGATGGCATTGACTCACATGAAGATCTTTGTTGGTAAAAGTCGGGATGATTGTCATTGATTTGAATTTGTTTCTGACTTCTTTTGCCTACAACAAAATTCAAAAGAAATTGCCTTTTATTTTAAAATTACAATGAAAATCAAAAAGATTACGACTTCTTCCTAAACAAACACGAGGATCTACGGTATGTCGAGGTCACCGCTTGCGTGAGGTTCTTTGCTGTGCGGGGACTTTTGTCAGTGGACCAGCGCAATCGATCGGTGAGGGCAGGGTTGGAACTCTGAGATGTAAAGGGGCTCGTTTCGCGAGAAGCTGGCTGAAGGGATCACACTCACGAAGGAGAGTCGGCCGGTGGTGAGATCTACTAGGAGAAATCCTGGCGCTATCCACGAGATTAAGGCGAAGCTTAATCTAGAGGGTATCTGTGGTCGACCGAATTGGTTACCTTTGCTTATAGATCGGCGTCATTTGGACTTGAGCTCGTAGGTGCTTTCGAACCGTCTTGTAGATTAATGAATCTCGCCAAGAATTCTTGGAAGTCGAGAGCTCTTCCAAATCACCAAAATCAAGCCTCCGGAAGCGAAATCCCCAAGTCAGACCTTCAAAATCCAGTCCCCCCCTGAAAGACCCCCCTCCTATTTATACAAAATGCGGCGAGATGGCTTCGTACTTGGCAGGAAACCCACCTCATTCCTGGCGATACCTCGACCAAGTTAGTGGCTCCGGCAAAGTGTGAGCCTCTAACCATGGTAGAGGCACCTCGACCCAAGTTGGCGGAAGAGCCTCCTCGACCATTTGGTAGGGGCACCTCGGCAAGTTGGTAGGGTGGCTTCGGCCAAAGTGGCGAAACCACAGCAGCACCACTTGGCCAGAGGTGTCGCCTCGCCTCGATTCTTCCGCGTTTCGTCGTTCTGCGTCGTTTACGTCTCTCGGGCTCGGGTTAGATGCATGTTGATTCGGGAACTAATCTTTGGTTGGTTCGGTTCAGCGGTCATCCGATCATCAGATTCGAGTCGGCTTAGAAATTAGGTGCTTGTGGCTAGCGAGGATTTCTTGGTTGGGTTCGGCGTCTCAACCGTTTGATGTTCCATTATCATTGATGGGTTGTCATTAATGACTCCTGGTCACGAGTTGGTTCGGGGACCTTGTAAGCATTTTTCAGCGCCTCTGGATACCCCTCCAAGCGTCTGGTCTCGATTCTTAATGATGCGGGATGCTTTGGACATGATGATTCGACCGGTCGGTGAGGTCCCAAAGATAGCTTCAAATCTTGATTCTTCCGGATCATCGGTTCTTTGTAGGATTCTGATAAGATCGCGGTCTTTGCATTTTATTGCGACGCTTGTTATCTTGATTTCGAAGGTTGGTGGGTGAGTTTGTTTGTAACTTCGTGTCGGTTGGTGGTTGTTTGACTAACCATCAATTTTGGACTTCTCGGTATGTCGTGAACTCCTTGTTGGCGAGCGTTGGCTGTGTCAATACATGGAATTTCATAACCATCACTCGGCTAATTCCTCCATCATGGCGTGTGTTGTTGGTTTAACTTCTGGCGGGAGGATATGATTATCCGATGTCAACATGATTTCCTCCTCATCCAGTTATCCTTCTCTTGGAGATTATGGTGGGAGGAAATTAAGACTACGAGTTATCCTTAAGAATATGGATTTATTCTCGGGAACTCCTCGTTGAAATTTTGAAATAGTTTATACCGTAATCCAGTGGGAGTTAGGATTGGTAGCGTTGATCGGCGTCGATGCAATCATACGATGAGTTATCCCTAAGAATATTTTTGTGATATTCTTGAGAACTTCTCGATAAATTGGGAAGCGGTTTATACTCGTAATCCTAGTTGGGTAGGATTAGGCGTTGATGGCGTCGTGATGCAATCCATGCGATCGAGTTATCCTAAGAATATTTTTGTGAAAATATTCTTCAGGAACTTCTCGATAAATTAGGAAGCGGTTTATACTCGTAATCCTAGTTGGAGTAGGATTAGGTGGCGTTGATGCGTCGATGCAATCATGCGATCGAGTTATCCTAAGAATATTTTTGTGAAAATATTCTTAGAAGACTCGATAAATTAGGAAGCGGTTTATACTCGTAATCCTAGTTGGGTAGGATTAGGCGTAGCGTTGATAAATCGTCGATGCAATCATACGATCGAGTTATCCTAAGAATATTTTTGTGAAAATATTCTTAGAAACTTCTCGATAAATTAGGAAGCGGTTTATACTCGTAATCCTAGTTGGAGTAGGATTAGGCGTGGCGTTGATGGCGTCGATGCAATCAGCAGTGTTATCTGTGAATAAATCTTGAGAATTTTTCCAAATATGGCGGAGGAGTAGGGGTCAATCAGCGGTTTGATTTGGCCTTATCTTGACATCAAACAAGATTCCAATTAGGACTCCTAATTAGGGGCTGATTAGAGTCCTAATTAGAATGATTTGGACTCGATTAAATTCCTACTTCTTGCCAAATAGGAGTCCTTGTTCAAGAGGATTGGGTGCATATGGGTTGTTATAAATACCCATAAATCCTCCTCTTTTCCCTTGACCTAGGCGGCCCCTTTCTTGTGCTTTCATCTTGTTTTCGTCGTCTTCGTCTCCTCCAGATCAGCGAATGCAGCATGGTTGTTAATTCTCTTTCTTCTTTTCTTCTCTTTTTTGTGCGTCACGGTGGCCCAGCGGACCCAGGCAGAAGTGCGATGTGCGGGGCGGCCCGATCCGTGGCGGGGGCGGCAACGTAGCCTTGTGGCTTGGCTGGCGGCGTGGCCCGAAGGCATGGCCTTCAGCGGAAGCGGCCCCAAGCTGCACGGCGTACCCGTAGCGCTGGCAGCTCGCTGCTGGCGCCTAACGCCGTTAAACGGCTGTGAAGTCGCCAGCGCCCGTCAGTATTCTTGGTAATGCCGGCGCCCCACTTTATCTTGAAGCGTGTCGTTAGTGCTCGTGGTCGGTCTTGATTGAGCTAGAGGCACGTTGATCCCACCGATGCGTGGCCCGTGGAGCCACGGCTTGACTCGCCGATGCCAGATTTCTGGGTATGCGGATTTTTTCAGCACATATCTGACCTTATTTGTCTTCTTTTGCGGTTCCGATGTCGTCGGGGAGATCCGCAGCGTTCGAGTCGATCAACTTCGCCTGGGCGTGAATGCCGCCTCCTTCTTTGGTTAGTGCGCCGTCGTCATCATATTCTCATACATATATCGTTGTATCCCGCCGTTCTCCTTTGTGAGGCGATTGGGAAGCCGAAATCCTCCTTTGTGGGATCGGCCTTCAGTTGTGCCGTTCGTTATGACCCGCCGTTCTCCTTTGTGAAGCGATTGGGAAAAGCGAGATTCTCCTTCGTGAGGATTGAGGCTTCAAAATCACCGTCTCGATGTTTTTTGAGGGCGATTTCACACATACTCTTGTAGGCAGGATATATATTGTGCGCTTTGTTTACCGACTATATTTATCGTTCTCGGGGTATTATCTGGATGAAATCGTCATACCGTTATAAGGTAAATGACTCAATCTCATGGGTTTGAGAAGTTCTCGCCTTATCTTGTTTCCTTTTCAAGATATTCCTCCTAAATGATCACGGTAACCCTTTGTTCTCTTGTGGTAGGCGGATGCTCCGATGATTATTCGTCTGCCGAAGGCTCCAAATGTCAAGTCGATTCTTAAGGTCATCGGGAGAAGACCTCTTTCCACAGAGGCGAACCCTTGGCCAGGCGAACACCCTTGAGGAAGAAACCCATGGGCTGAGCCTACTATCATAATTTGGGATGGCGAGTTTGAGGATCGTTTCCATCATCGCTCCACAGCCTCCCTTGCGGCCTTGGCGCGGATTTCCGACCCTTGGTATAGGCGGTGGAGGCCCGGAGTTAATCTTGGCGGACCACTTCCACGAATTCAACCTATTAGAGATTGCCGGGCCAAAAATCTGCCATTCGACTCCAGTTAGTGATGGGTCTCCTTCATTTGTTGGAGAATGGTTTGAAGCGTGATCTCTATTATCGAGGTTAGATGGGGCGACTTTTATGGTCTTACGCCCATTCATATTGAGTATCTTGGAGAAATTCGTGTTGGTGGCCCTCGGCTAGCTATCGTTGTGAGCAAAAGCTCACTAGGCGGCTAACTCTTGCATCTGCGTGTGGATGATTTAGCCTTTTGAATCATGGCGATGGTGATGCGACTGTTCGTGGCTTCGGATCAAGGCTTCGTGAGCAGCCCTTGCGAGAGGAGAATATCGAGCAAGAGTCATCTTTGGGAACTCATATGGCGGCGGCCAGCTTGCGGCGTAAGATAATCGTACCACGCCCTATGTCGAGCGCCACGAGGGCCGGAATTTGTTCAAGGAGAAGGCGTTGAAGGATTTCTGGCGTGAGTGCGCCCGAGTCGGGGCGTCGCGGAGCGTGAAACAAGTCCCGAGCGTGATCGTCGGGGAACATATGGCTGCAATTCTTTGCGAATTCGAAGAAGGAACTTCGAGAAGCCAAAGCTTCGGGTTCAGGCGATCCGAAGAAACTTAGCGCGTAGTTAAAGGCGACCTGCTTCCTTCACATTACTAGATTGCGCCAATGAAGTCGATGTGTTGCTTGCTGGTTCCGAGATTTCTCATTTTCTTTGTTCGACCCGGTCGTTGTGATCATCACAATTTTGCTTGAATTGATTGTCACCGACAATTGTAGCTCCTTTATATTTGCTTCAAATGAATAAGATTTATTGCTTTCATTATTTATTATGATTCTCTTATTTTCGTCGAAATAATTAACCATAATACTTATAGGATTTTGGCAAATCCTCGGCCATCAACGGGTTTGATTAGCTACCAACCACCGTTTGAGTTGGGCTAGCGTCGCGGATTATCGTCCGTTCGCCGCGTGGCGTTGTGCTAAAAGAATGAAACTCTCTTAGACTTGTTGCTATGATGTTGAATACATAGGCCGTGCTCTTTTCGGGCAAGAGACCACCGTGGCAGCGTGTTACCGTAGACTTCGTCCCTCCTTAGGCCGGGCGAAATACCCCAAGTCGAACTACGGTGTCTTCTTGTCGGGCTTGACTAAACCCGTGTGGCGTTGGCTTTATCCTTCTTAGGCCGGGATAAAATACCCCAGTCGAACAGTGTCTTCTTCAATCGGAGAAAAGACTAAACGGCTTAGCGTGTGGCGTTGGCTTTATCCTTCTTAGGCTTGGGATAAAATACCCCGAATCGAACTTCGGTGTCTTCTTCAATCGGAGAAAAGACTAAGCGGAAACTAGCGTGTGGCGTTGACTTTAGGATTATTAGCCCAACTGACCTTCAGCGGGTTTGATGAGCCTTTACCAACTACCGTTTGAGTTGGGCTAGCATGTAGATGTCTAAATCCGTTCTACACCAGCGTTGTGCTAAAAGAATGAAACTCTCTTAGACTTAATGCTACGATGTTGAATCGTAGGCTTTGTCTTTGTCCACGAGGAATTGACTACCGGCAGCGGCGTGGTGGCGTTGGTTATCCATTCTTAGGCTTCGGGATAAAATGCCCCGATCGAACTCACGGTGTCTTCTTCAATGGAGAAAAGACTAAAACCGTTAGCGTGTGGCGTTGGCTTTATCCTTCTTAGGCTTAGGGATAAAATGCCCCGAGTCGAACTCACGGTGTCTTCTTCAATCGGAGAAAAGACTAAACGTAGGCATTATAAAGGCGTTGGCTTTATCCTTCTTAGGCTTGGGATAAAATGCCCCGAATCGAACTACGGTGTCTTCTTCAATCGGAGAAAAGACTAAACCCGACAGCAGCGTGTAAGCGTTGGCTTTATCCCTCTTAGGCAGGGATAAAATGCCCCGAATGAATCTTGGTGTCTTCTTTAATGGGAGAATATTGGCTTAGGATGAAGATTGATTGAGATTGGAAAGGAAGAATGGTTCTATTTCAGGGATGAGGCTAACGGTGATTCCTTACGTGAGTCGAAAAGACTCGGTGACCTTGATCCGGACAACCTGAATGCGAAAATCTGGCGTGAACTTCAATTGGCTACCTGAATGAAAGTTCGATTAGCACCTTGATCAGTTGCCACTTGGAAAAGAGGTGGAACTAAGAGTGGGATCTCACTCCGAGAGCGAAAAGACTTCAGGCTGACCCGGTCGGACAACGCAGTCTACGAAATCGGCGCATACCTTGATGCGGCTACCTAAAATGAAGATGGAACTAAGAGTGGGATCTCCACTCCGAGAACGAACTTCGGGCGACCTTGATCGGACAACACGATTACGAAATCGGCGCCTTACCTTGATCGAGCTACCTAAGATGAAGAAGATGGAACTAGGTGGGATCTCCACTCAGGAGCGAAAAAAAAGACTCAAGCGACCTTGGTCGGACAACTTTGATGCGAAAATCGGCGCAGCATACCTTGATGTTAGCTACCTAAGATGAAGATGATGGAACTAAGAGTGGGATCTCCACTCAGAAACCGAAAAAGACTTCGGGCGACCTTGATTCGGACAACTTTGATGCGAAAATCCGGCGCTACCTTGGTCGGTAGCTACCTGAATAGATGGAACTAAAGTGGGATCTCCTCCGAGAACAAAAGACTTCGAGTGACCTTGGTCGGACAACCTGGTCGAAAATCGGCGCATACCTTCAATCGAGCTACCTAAGATGAAGATGGAACTAAGAGTGGGATCTCCCTCAGAGAACGAAAAGACTCGAGGCGACCTTGATCGGACAACACGATGCACGAAATCCGGCGCATACCTTCGGTCGGCTACCTAAGATGAAGATGGAACTAAGAGTGGGATCTCCTCCGAGAAGACTCGGCGACCAGCCGATTGGACAACACGATGCGAAAATCGGCGCATACCTTGATCGGCGCTACCTAAGATGAAGATGGAACTAAGAGTGGGATCTCCACTCGAGAGAACCGAGACTTCGGGGGCGACCTTCAGTCCGGACAACACAGTCTACGAAAATCCCGGCGCTTATACGCCGATTGGCTACCTAAGATGAAGATGGAACTAAGAGTGGGATCTCCACTCAGGAACGAAAGACTTCGAGCGACCTTGATCGGACAACTGATCACGAAAATCGGCGTATACCCTTCAATCGGCGCTACCTAAGATGAAGATGGAACTAAGAGTGGGATCTCCACTCAGAAGGAAAAGACTTCGAGGCGACCTTGGTCGGGACAACCTGGTCACGAAAATCCGTATATGCAACCGATTGAGCTACCTAAGATGAAGATGGAACTAGAGTGGGATCTCCCTCAGAGAGCGAAAAGACTCGAGGCGACCGGTCGGACAACTGATAGAAAATCGGCCCTTGTACCGGTCGGTAGCTACCTAAGATGAAGATGGAACTAAGAGTGGGATCTCACTCAGGAACCGAAAAGACTGGTGACCTTGGTCCGGACCTGATGCGAAAATCGGCGCATACCTTCAGTGGTGGCTACCTAAGATGAATGGAACTAAGAGTGGGATCTCCACTCAGGAAGCGAAAAGACTTCGGCGACCTTGTCGGACAACTGATCGAAAATCGGCGCATACCTTGATCGGCTACCTAAGATGAAGATGGAACTAAGAGTGGGATCTCCACTCAGAGAACGAAAAGACTCGAGGCGACCTTGGTCGGACAACTGGTGCGAAAATCGGCCTATACCTTGATCGGCTACCTAAGATGAAGATGGAACTAAGAGTGGGATCTCCACTCAGAAACGAAAAGACTCGGCGACCTTGATCGGACAACACGATGCGAAAATCCGGCGCATACCTTCATCGGTAGCTACCTAAGATGAAGATGGAACTAAGAGTGGGATCTCCACTCGAGAACCGAAAAGACTTCGGGCGACCTTGAGTCGGACAACACAGTGCGAAAATCGGCCATACCTTGATCGGCTACCTAAGATGAAGATGGAACTAAGAGTGGGATCTCCACTCAGAGAAAAGGACTTCGAGGCGACCTTGATCGGACAACACGATGCGAAAATCCGGCGCATACCTTGATCGGCGCTACCTAAGATGAAGATGGAACTAAGAGTGGGATCTCCACTCGAGAACCGAAAAGACTTCGGGTGACCTTGATCGGACAACACAGTGCGAAAATCGGCATACCTTCAATGGTAGCTACCTAAGATGAAGATGGAACCCTTCCGTTTGACCACGAAAAGTTTCGGCTTGGAGAGGAAGGATTTTATATTCTCTCTCCGCGTGAAAATTTGAGTGGGCCTCTTGTTCATAGAAGGAATCAAGAGGATTTTGGTAATGTACGAGAAAATTTGTAGACCCACCGTCAAGGATTTGATCGGTGGAAATATGATGGAGGATAAATCTAGGGTTATCCTCGCGAAGTGGGTGAAACATCCGAGAACTTCGGAAGCGGGTTATCAGAAGATACTATGGGTAGTATTTCTTGAGGAACTTCCATTTATCGGCATTAATTGCGGTCGCCATTTTGGGTAATGGGCGATATGCACCATTGGAGTAAACCGTTTCTATTACAAGCGGACCCTCCCATTTAGGTTGAATTTACCTTTCTTTTTGGAAGTGAGGATTATCGGTCGTCGGCGGCGAGGACCAAATCTCCTTCTCTAAAGGTTCTCTGTCGAACTTTCTTGTTGAAAGCCGACATCCTAGCTTGGTAGAACTCAATGCATTGTTGAGCCTCGAGCTTCTCATCTAACATCTCAAGCTCTTGAGGCGTTTTGATGTTGTTCTTGATCGTCATCTGTTGAAGGCGTCGCGAAGTGGCGGATCGAATTTCCAATGGGAGCTGCTTCACACGTGAACCCGAGAGAGTGCGGGTGCGCTCGGTTGGCGTCGCGTCCGTTGTCGCGATCGCGGAGTGCTTCTCAGAGTTTATCATCGGTCTAAGCTTTTACTTTTCACAAGCTTTGTGGTACGATGTCGTCTTGTTGAATGCCTCGGCTAATCCATTTCTTTGGATTATAAGAATTTTGTCGGCGAGACGTCTTGTATCTTGAATTTCTCATAAAACGCGATGAAGGAATTCGATGAATTGGGGCCGTTGTCATGCGATCCGTCTTGGGACACCATGTCGATAGATGACATGGTGTTTGATCGATGGCGGTACTCGCCTTTACTTCTTTTAAGAACGCCCACTTGGAAAGTCGGTGATCGCTAGAATAAACCGATCTCGCTTTAGCGGCGGAGGAAAAATGGGACCTACAATGTCCATTCCCCATGTCTCGAATGGCGAGGATGTGGCGGATATGCGATTGCTCACGGCGGTGATGCATATAATTGGCGTGAATTTGACCGCAGCGTGGCATTCGGCGTGCTCATTGCGTCATTAATCATTGTTGGCCAAAAGTAGCCCATTCTCTGATTCGATCGTAGAGTTTGGGACGGGTGGTGTGCACCACATTCACCCTCGTGTGCTTCGAAGGACCTCTCCGCCTCTTTGTTTGAGAGGCATCGAATAAAGACCATCGTACCCGTGATATAACATCGGGTTTCGTGTCATAAAAGAATCTTGGAGCTCTTAGGCGGATGACTCTCTCTCCTTCCGTCTTACGGTAGAATACCATGTAAGGCGTGTCGATGATAGGGCGCCAATCTCGGGGCTCCAACTTGGTTTGGGTTGCATGTACTTCTTTGGTAACTACCCCTTATCTTCTTGTGCCTCATCATATAATGATGCGAAGAGTTGGTGAGTCTGGCCGTAACTAGTTGCTTTCGGTCTCGGAAGGTTGTGCTAACGACACGACTAATCGCCCGGTGCATCCGCGTAAGCGTTTTGGAAGCGATATATTCGATGAAAAACTCTTGAATGAGTCGCTATTTCATGACTATCGATGATAGGGGATTAGATCAGTTCGACCGTAGTCACGCGAACACCTTAACTATCAATTGCGAATCGCCGTATGCTTGAGATATTGACCCCGGCTCCTTGGCGAAGCTAAGTCCGATAAGTAGCGCGTTGTATGATCGGCTCGTTATTGGAGCGAGGGTTGGTGAGTGAATAAGCGGGGGGCATGACATGATTCAGGAAATCAAACAACCGACTCAGCCTTTAGAACATCGGGGTACTTGCCACATTGGTGGCCGAAGCTCCATCAAAATACAATCGCCATATTTGTTGGTGCGATGTAGTGTTGACTTCTTGAACTTCATCAGGAAGATCATCATATAGCTCAACGCATCCGTTGTCGGTTGGCGGCAAGAGATCATAAATCGCTTGTCCTTTGGTGACTTACGTTGTTTGAAGTACAAGTCATATTGGACAAGAGCAAGGCCCATTTAGTAGCGCCAACTCATTGAGGCCGTGGGTCATAAATATCGGACCGGTTCGTTAGAATAACATAAATCGTCTGCCGACTAAATAGTGCATTTTGAATCGCGAACACTAATGCAAACGCGCTTCTCGACCATTGGATATCGAGACTTCGGCCCGACTAATGTTGACTCGGGTAATACTGCGCACATTACGTGACGGCGTCGTCGTCTTCGCGAGTAAAGCTTAACGAGTGATCCGTTGCCTTGGCGTAGATCAAAAGCGGTTTTCCGGCAGCGGTGCAACAAACGGGGAGGTTTAGCGAGATCGACTTGATCTCTTGAATGCCTTACGGCGTCGTCCCAAATATATGACGCCCTTCTTGTTCAACGGAAGCGGTTGGCACTTCGGATAGGTTCGATATGAACCGTCGGATGTCATGTCGTCCTTGTAACCCGAGTTCTCTGATTTCGGAGGTTGCAACTCTTGAATCGCCTTCACTTTGTCGGGATCGGCGTGGATTCCTTTGTTGGTGGCAATGGCAAAGGGACTTACTTCTGGACATCCCAAGGAAGGATTTGGCGGGGTTCATCTTTAGGCGATGAGTTCGCATGAGTTCGAATACCGTTCTAAGATCTTTGATGTGATCTCCTTTGTCACGGCTTTTCGACCAAATCGTCGGCGTAGCATTCGACCGTTTTCGAAGATGATCTGGAAAATCTCGTCATTGCTCTACGGTATGTTGCGTAGGGCATTTTGAGGCGAGCGGCATGACCGTGTAGCAATATATGCGATGAAGTTGAGCGGCTATGTGTTTGGCGTCATCGGGGTACATCTTGATTTGATTATACCCGAAAAGCCATCCATAAAGGACATTCTTTCAAATCCACACGTGTTGTCAACTATGACATCGGTGATTGGAAGGAAAGTCATCTTTGGGCAAGCGGCGTTGAGGTCTCGTAGTCGACACGGATCTAATCGAACCATTCTTCTTCATGGCCAGGGACTATATTAGCCACCCAATCCGGATGTTGAATTTCCTCGATGAATCCGATTCTATGAGTTTCTTCACTTAGTCAACAATTGCCTCCAATATTTGTGGGCCGAGTCTTTCTTTGTTGCTTGGCGGGTTTGACATCCGCCTTGATGTTGGCGATGTGTTGCCACATGGTCGAGTCTGGCATGTCCTCGTAACTCGGGCGAATACATCGATATACTCACGATTAGGGCAATCAACTCTTCCTTTTCTTCCAAGGGAAGTATTGCGATGTTTATGAGTTTGGATGCTCTTCATCACCCATATTAACTGGACTACCTCATCCTTAGTGGGGGTTCTCTTTGTTCGAACCTATCCCCAAAGCTGCTCTGAGTTGATGGATCCATGGGTCTTCCCATGTTGGCATATCTTCATCACCCTCAATAGTAGCGGGATCGTCGTGGCCATATTGACATCAAAGCCTTGAAAGCTTCTCAGAAGTGGTGTCGAATCCCAAGCGAGAAGAGTCGGGGCGAATGTCGAGTCTCCCTCACGGGTGGATTATTATCAATCGACCACGAGCATTCATCTTAGGAGGATTAGTATCCCAATCCCCTTCTAAATGCATAGTAATTATCAGGCTTTCCTCTTGGGACATATGCGCTTTAGGAGGGTTCGAGGCCTCGTCAGAAACATAGACCTTCCCTGTGTCAAGTCATACCCCATCTTTTCATGATACCCGGTGTTTGGACTATATCTGAATGTGGAGGATAGGCCCATTGTCATCTTCACCTTCTTCAAAGAAATGATTGGCGTTGGGCGCATCTCCTTTTAGTAAACCAAGTCTTTTCACTACTTGATCTTGGTGGGATGACAAGTGTTGTCCCAAAGGAATCCAGGCTGCTTTTGTGTGAAGCAAGATGATCGAGTTGGCGGTGCAACTCTGGATCATTGTATAATCTGTTATCACATCATTCAAAGATAAAGGATACTCTAAATCGTCATTTATTGATTCGGCAATTTGCCAATTACAATGTTCATCGGCGATTCTTCATCGTCAAGATTGATTACAAGGGGTACAATGTCATTTAAAACAAAACCTCCACTATAACCAAGCCGGTTTGGTATCGGCTTCTTCACTTGTCGTACCTTGGTAGATGATTGATTTGGACTCATTCCGTAGAGGAGAGAATCGGTGAAATAATTCTCCATCCTTAAGCGGTTGTTTGTCGCGACCACCGTCTTGACCTCATTATTAGTGTCTACATATTTGAGACGATGAAGTAGATGGGACTATAACATTATTGTGGATCAAAGTCGACCCATGATAAGTTATAGGAAGTCTGCGTCAATCACATAGCGGTGACTTGGGACTTTAAGTCTCCCATTTGGCACTTTATCCGGATTTTACCAAGTGGCAGAGACCGGTGTTAAACGTAATTCATGTACTGTTGGCCTTGCTTCTTGGCGGGGATTCAAGGTGATACATGGCGGCGGGCATGATGCTCTGTGGAACCGGATCGACTTGGATCGGTTAACTTCACTAGAGCCAATATACGGTGAAGTATAGCGGCCTATCGTGCTTGGAATTCCTCGTACGCATATCCTCCTTTGTAAAGGTGATGCGGGGAAGTGCTTAGTCGCAAGGTTGCATTGTTGGGCGACTCTTACGGACTCGGCTAATCAGGTGGGAAGACTTACGAATCGTGAGGGCTTCTTGAAGAGCTTCTCTCGTCTCTTTTGATAACCCTTGATAACTCATAGAGTGATCCTTGCGGGGATATTATTGGTGTGCCATTACATCAAGCGGTATGGAGTTCGAAGTTCGGTTTATCTCTTCAATCGAGGCTGAATCGAGGCCCGGGGAGTTGAACTTCATCGCGGTGCTTTCTGTAGCTTCTTTGGCGACTACTGCTGTTCGCTTTCTGCGTGAGTGAGGGGTTTGTTGGTACCCCAGCTCACGAGGCGTCTTGGCATTAGGGTCGGGGACTTCGGATACTTGTATTTGTACTCGTGTCCACTCACGGTGGCGTGGGCTTCAGGTTCCCCTTCGGACAGCTGGAATGTTACCACCTGTTCATCGTCTCCCTCCGGAATTGCGGAAGTAGCATGACATGCCTTTCCCTACCCCGGCTTTTCTTGAAGAAGAGGCTACCCATTGCTCGTCTTCGGTAAGTGCGGGTGGACCCACAAGACTTAGCCATTGGGGTATATCACGATACAAGTCCTTTACGGCGTTGCTTGTGTGAGTGCGTCATTCACCGTCTTCAACGCAACTTTGACCAGCGGTTGAGGTTCAAACCATGTCAGCGGCACCGACCGAAACTTATGGATACGCATTACTCCGACCTTCTTTTCTTTGGGCGGCTTCATAGTAATGACCCTACATCAATTAAAGCACGGATTTTGTCCTTAAGGTGAAGCGAGTTAGTGGGGTGATGAAGCCACATAGTGCGCCGCGGTATCTTGGGTCATTAGTGTTCATCGCCTCCTCTTGATTACGAATCGGAGGGAGCTTGATCTTGTTATTTTCCACAAGATATTTGAAGAGCCAGGAATCTCGTCGTCCACTAAAGGAATAGGACTTGGGAATCGGCTCTAAGACCTACGTTTTGTGGCGAGGTTGCCGCGTTGGTATCTGTTTCTTCGGCCCGTATTCTTCTTCTTCTTCTTCTTCTGTTGGGGTTGGAGTTGGAGCGTTTGGTTAGCCACCGCCGTCTTGGCTTGCTCTTTCCCTTTGCCACGTGGGACAAAGTTAAACGGACTTCGTTGTCGGTGACCCTCTCGCCTTTTTCCTTTTGAGGAATCTCGGCTTGCTCTCCACGAACCTTCAAGTCCTTCCCGTTATCGATGGTCTTTGTACCCATTGCTTCAAGCACATCTATTGATAAGTTCTGTGGCAGGTTTGGAGGATGAACTCCTCTGTTATTGGATCGGGGTTCATTGCCTTGTTAGAATCGTTTAACAAAGATGTCCACGGTTTCTCCGTCTTTACGCTTCGTCGAACAGCGTCGATCGATACCTCGGTATCGTCATCAAAAGTGGTAAGGAAGCTAGACTCCATGTCGTCCCGGTGAATGCTCCCGGCTTGAGGCGGCGGTACCATTCGAAGGCGGACGAAGGGTGCCAGCGAATGGCCGAACCATCAAGGGTTCGTTGCGAGAAATAACTTTCAGAGGTGTGACTTGAAATAAATCAAGTCTTTGCGTCGGAAGATCAAATGGTGTGAAGTTTATTAAGTTAAACTTGGCGGTGCGGGTTGATTCCCACTCCCTCGGGTATGGGCAAGGAATACTGTCTTCTTTACTTCTTGGCGGAAATCAATGAGTTGATTTTGCTCTCAAGTCTTTGATCTTCTGGCTCTCATGAGCGGCGTCGGCGTGGTTGGGGGTTATCATCTTCGGTGCTTCCTCGATCCGAATCGCTATCATCTTCATCGGCGTTGGCCTTGTCTTGATTCACCTTGATGTTTTGTCGGGGCTTGGATGCTTGGTGGTGCATTTCTCTCATCGTGCATGGCCAACTCCATTTCTAACGAAGTTTTCCGTTGTTTATTCAGCGCCGTCTAGCATTTTGGCCACTTGATGCATGCTGATCATAAAGCGTTTCTTGGGGCTCCCTTAGCTAGATCTGATATGATCGGATCGATTCTTGAGCCAATATCGGCGCATCATCCTCGCGGGTAACCTTGAAGCTTATCGTGTCACGGACCGTCGGATAGTCGGACCGCAGCGAGTTAGCGTTGCGATCGTGGGAATAGCCGTGGCGATGATTCTTTCTTTGGTCATATTATTAGTGACCTCGGCAGCTCACCCTCTCGGAAGGTCATCCTTTTCACGAATCGCCTTGACCTAGGTCGGCATCTCAGTGGTGAGTCTGGAAGGTGACACCCTACGGAGCTTCTTGATGGCAATTGCATTCGAGCATCGTCTTAATGAGCTTGGAGCACAAGCATGGCTGTGTCAATTTGGGGAATTCGCCGAGATTTTCGTACCCTTACTGCGGTAGTACTGACTCATCGGTGTGTGTCTGGGCGACTGCGTATGTCGGTTTGATCTCGGGTATAACATCCTCATCATCGGATGAAAGCGTCTCCTTCAGAGGCGGATCAACCCATCGAAACTTCGAAAGTGACTTCGCCTAGACTTTTCGCCCGATGTGAGTCGCGAAGTCTCGGCGGAACTCTCGGACTTGATTTTCGATCCGATAGGGAGGCTGTAGGAATCTTCTTGTCCTTGTTGGAGCAGATGCGACCTCTGCATGAGGTGACCCGTGATTCTCTCAGGACCAAGGCGATCCTTGATAGTCGGTTTGGTAGTGGTGGCGAGTTGGCTCCACTCTTGATTGAATCTGAGCGCCTTTGACTTTGGCGTCGTCTATCTTGAGCTTGGCGTTGGAGCTGCGGCGCTGTATCCTTCGGTTTAGGTGCGAGGCGAGTGTGGACGAGGTTGGGGCACCATTAGACTTGGGCCTCCAAACACGGCGATGCGTTGGTGGCTTCTTTACCACCTCCTTCTTCAGCTCGCGAGCTGCTGCACCAAGCTTCGTGCTGCGCAGAGAGTCGCGGCGCTTCGGATCGCTCTGAAGTGTGGAAGCGGTTCCGTTTGACCGCGGACTTTCGTTGGTTGGCGGCTTGGATGGACCGTCGATCACTGGTGAAGCCTCTGGTAAGCCTAGATCTTAGATCCGCCGTAGCGGACCCATCCATGGATTGCATGGCCTTAGCAAGCTGCGCCATGCTGTCGTCGCCTTTGGCGGCTTCGCAGGCGCGGCATCGTCGGCGTTCATCTCGGAACCATCTGGACTTGAGCGAAGGGATTTCTCTTGCTGCGGCGTGAGGTTGGACTTCAGTCACGGGGCTCTACATCGGAGGCCATCGGGTTCTCCTTGCGGTGAAACCTTCTTGGGCGAGGCGGCGGATCTGGAGGAGGTGAGGGCAGGTACTCCTCGAACTTCTCTGAGTGGAACTTCGAACTTCGACCTCTTCTTCCCGGGATAGGGATCGCGGTTTGCGTACGGCGACCTCCCGTCGGCGGTGGCTCCCTAATGGTCGCCCGGCGTTGTGGTAAAAGTCGGGATGATTGTCATTGATTTGAATTTGTTTACGGCTTCTTTTGCCTACAACAAAATTCAAAAGAAATTGCCTTTTATTTTAAAGTACAATGAAAATCAAAAAGATTGCGACTTCTTCCTAAACAAACCACGAGGATCTACGGTATGTCGAGGTCCCAGCTTGCGTGGAGTTCTTTGCACGTGCGGGGGACTTTTGTGTCGTGGACCACAGCAATCGATCGGTAGAGCAGGGTTGCGGAACTCTGAGATGTAAAGGGGCTCGTTCCGCGAAGAAGCGAAGCGCTGAGGGATCACACTCACGAAGGAGAGGATCGCTGGCGGGTGAATCTACTAGGAGAAATCTGGCTATCCACGAGATTAAGGCGAAGCAATCTAGAGGGTATCTGTGGTTCGACGAATTCGGTTACCTTTGCTTATAGATCGGCGTCGGTGGACTTGAGCTGCCCGTTGCTTTCGGAACCGTGCGCCGATTACTCGTAGATCGCCAAGAATTCTTGAAGTCGAGCTCTTCCAAATCACCAAAATCCAAGCCTCAGGAAGCCTTGAAATCCCCAAATCCAAGACCTTCCAAAATCCAGTCCCCTCGAAGACCCTCCCTATTTATACAAAATGCGGCGGAGAGGGTGGCTCCGACCACGGCGAGCCACCTCGACTTCCGCTGGCAGAAACCTCGACAGGATTGGTAGAGGTGGCTCGACAAAGTGGCGAGCCTCCTCGACCACTTGGCAGGCACCTCGACCATTTGGGGCTTTCGGCTGAAGTTGGCGGTGAAAGCTCGAAAGCAGAAACCTATGACCACTTGGTAGGAGTGTCGCCTCGCCTCGATTCTTCGCCCGTTTTTGCGTCGTTCCTGCGTCGTTTACGTCTCGGGCTCGGGTTGATTCGTATTTGATTAAAATCTTTGGTTCGTTCGGTTCGCGGTCGAAATCCGATCATCCGTTCAGTCCGGCTTAAGTGGTGCTTGTGGCTTAGCGAGAGTTGCCGTTGGGTTCGGCGTCTCAGCCGTTTGATGTTCATTATCATTCGATGGGTGCGTCATTCATGACTCCTCGTCGAAGTTGGTTCGGGGACCTTGTAAGCATTTTTCAGCCTCTGGATACCTTTTTAACTCATGTGGTAAAGGTGGAATTGAGTAACCCAACTACATGAGGTACGTTACCCGATTTACATGGTTTTGCCTAACTATTGAAGTTTTGACCAAGTGGGAGTGAAAATTTAAAATGACTAACTGTTCAAAGGTTTTAAATGAAGTGATATTTTAATGTTCAAAGGTTTGGTCAAATTGAAGAATTTCTTGTTCAAAGGTTTGGTCAAGTGAAGAATGACCCTAACTATTTAAAGGTTTGGTGGGTGTGAAGAATATTATGCTTGTTTAAAAATTTTGGTGTCTTGGACCAGTGGGAGTAGATTTGATTTCTAGAATTAAGAATTAACTGTCGAGTAATAGTTGACATGATAGTTATTTTCTTTGTGGTCACCGCCATCCTATTGAAGAGGAGTTGGTGGGGAGAATTTAGTGGTTATAAGAATGCTCTTGTGACTACCATCCTATTGAATAGGAATTGTAGGGGGATTTTGGAAGAGTTGGCGGAAGATGAAGGAAAGAAGGTATTTTCTTATCTTTCGGCTTTCTGATGAGTTGGGAGACGTGATTATTCAAAAGTTTGATCATCCAAAATAGTGGGGAATTATTTCTAGGCTATGGAATATGATAAGCACGGTCCTTCATCATAAAGGCGGGTTATCTGAAGTACACTAGAGGATAGTATCTCTTGAGAAACTTCCATTAATTGGCATTGTGATCTTATCAACATCCTGCTGCGTTTAGCGAACAAAGGCGGATGCCTGTACCCACAGGGTTGCTCTTGTAGGGATTATCCAAGCGTAGTATGATAGGCAGAAGAGCTTCACCAAATTCGTCCTTTGGCCGTTATGATCGGCGTCAATTAGAGCACGGATCACGTCTTTAAGGACAAAACAACTTTTGGTAGGATGATGGAACCTCATGTGGTATGCTACGGTATTACAGGATCTGAAGTCTTGTTAGCCTCCTCGGTTGTAATAGGTGGCGCTTGATTTTATTCTGTCAAGGAGGTGCTTGAAAATGAAACTTCTTCATCTCGAGAAAGAGTATGTCGTGGAATTACGATTTAGAAAGCTTTTGTTGCTCGAGGGTTGTTGGCGTGGTCGTAGTGTTTGAGTTCGTCAACGGCGACCCACGGATGCCTTTCCTCTATTAGAGGCAAAATTTACTTTGAGAATTGACCATCTTTTAGCCTCTTCATTTCTTCCTTTTGAAAGCGTTGACTTCTCTCGTATTTTCAGATCTTTCCATGTAGTTGGTGGGGCGACCCCATGACTTCAGATCAATGGAGATTATTGTGACAAATGCGCAATATGAATTCCTCGGTGATTGGATCTTTGCGGTTGCCTTGACTGCGAGGCGGCTGCGAAATAGTCGATCATCTCTCCTCTTACTTTTTCATCCAAGAGGTTAATTGAGACGGTGTCGTCATCGAAGAAGTTCTTGAGAACAAGCTTTCCATACTATTCCAGCAGTTGATGCTCACAGGCCTTGAGTCTTCGATGTCGAAGAGCAGCCTTGAAGAATGCCAAGTGAATAGTAGAGCCATCAAAATTTCGTTTCTGAAATCACCCCCAATGTGATTTGGAAGTAAATCGGGTGTTGTGTAGGTGACCCTCTCGATCAGGCTGGCGTGAAGTTGATCAAATTGAATTCGGCGGTAGGAATTGAATCCCACTCTCTAGGATCACGGACAGGATACGAGTCCTTTTGACTTCTGTGTGGACATCAAAGCATTGATTTTATCTTCAAGTTCTTTCATCCTTCGCCATCATCCTCCTTGTTTTGGATTACTTCCAATAGGAAGAATTGGACCATTTCCACCTGAGCACCAGATCTCGGCTTTCTTTGGAGGTTGATCGGCGTAAATGTGTTCATCTATTTGGGATCACTATCATCTACATGATGGGTAACATGGCTGGATCACATTTTGATTAAATTCCGGGTTGGTCAACTTTTTGACTTTGCAATTCCCTCATCATTGCATGGCTAGCTCCATCTCGTTTTCATTTCGACCTTAAGCTCTTCTCTTTGCTTGCTAAGGCTTCTTGTAACATTTGAGCCAAGACATCGGAGTAATGGCAAAAGCCTCCTGGTGAAGACTCATACTTGAAGCGATGTCGTCACGAAGCTATTCTGGCGGCGTCGGAAATTTCATCTTGGATGACTCTCCTTCATGCATTCTTCTATAGTCAATGCATGGCGTAGCTTCGTAATTACAATCGGGACATTCTCGGAAATCGAGAGCTAACTCTTCCTCGGTAAGTAGGATCTGCATCAAATGGATCCTTTCCTTTGTTTACCATGTTAATAGTAACCGGGAAGTTCATCGGTTGGGATGGTAGATCTTCTCTTTCTTGAAGTCGTCTTGACTCGGAGCTTGGAATCTTCATTGTGGCGAGAAAGCCTCTCGAATCTTGAAGCTCTTTGTGGTTGAGTGTTTGATTGAGCGAGCACATCACAACAGCGTCTTGATTAGTTGTGCACGAAAGAACAATTTATTTCATCAATGCGTTCTCTTTAGGTGTGTTGCCACTAACGATGACCGGTTGATGTGGTTTGTCCTTGGTTGTACCTTCACCAAAGTGTAGCGTTGTCCTTAGCGGAGGACCGTCTTCTTTTAGAAGTCGATCGACTTGGGAGGCACCTTTGGCGTTTTAACTTCATCTGGCGAAGTTGTCTTGGCATGGATCATAAGTGTTTTATCATCTCTGAGACTTCACGAGATCACATATCAAGTTCTTCCTTTTAGTAGACTTCGCGGACCCCTGCGGAAGCTCAAGCGAGATGCAATTGGATCGGGGAGACACGAGATATTTCGGCTTGCTTTCGGAGACTCTTACGAATGGGTAATCAAGCGTTTCTTCCAGCAGTACCTTGCCTTTATTTCGGTGGGGACGAGAGCGACTAATGCTTGAAGTTGCCAAATTTCGGGCTTAATTATTGTTATCTTAGCGAGGAGAAGTGAATGAAGAAAGTAGGAGAAAACAAATTTTTCTAGCATGGAAGAGTACGCACTATTGGCGGCGATTCAATTGTCTCAGCGGCGAGGCGGTTTACCTTTGCACTGTTGTTGGCGGCGGCGTGCGGCAATCTCTAAGCTAACGCGAGTAGCTCGGCTAGCTATCTCGGTGAAGGAAGATATCGGGCGATTTTGAGGTAGACTTTGGGACCCAAACTTTGTGATTTTGAGTCGATTCCTGGTTGATTTGACTCTTGTGCCTTGAGAACAGCGGCTTAATGCGAACAGCAGCGTGCCACGGCGGCTTTAGGCGGCTCTCCTTCCTTGTCAATCGGGTCCTTTTGGCGAGAACCCATTCTTCCTTGGGAGGAGTGTTGGCGGATTGAGGTTGGCGTTGTAACTGGCGGCGCCTCGATCCGCCATGAGTTACGTGTTGTAATGAACTCCAGCGGTGATTCCATAGCCTTTGCAAGTTGTCGGGCCATCTTTTGGCGTTGTCTCGGCGAGCCCTCTTCGTCCGAGGCGGTTGAATCTTGTTGAATGACTCCTTCTTAAAGAAGGAGTCAGCAGCAGGCTCGGCTTTGAAGATCATGGGGTGTTGTTGCGAGGAAATGCAGCCTGCTGGTGTGAGCGAGACTCATTGCCTCACAGCGAGCGAACCTCCTTCTTTGGAGATGAGATCCTATGATGCTGCGAGGCGAGGGGACTTTGATGAAGAAGAGGAAGATATTCTTCAAACTTGGCTTGATCGAAGAAGTAGTCCGGTCCATCGACCATGAATTGACTTGATCATTTACAAGTACTGACCACAAGCATCTCGAGCTTCGAGACCGTTGGCTCCCACTTGTGGTTAGCCATCGTGTTTGGGTCGAAAGTTGTTTCCATTATAAAACTTGAAAAATTACACTTTTGATTCTGGAGTTGAAATTTAAGTAACTCTCTCTCACAAACTTCGAGCGAGAAGATGCTGCAAGCGTAGATCTCACCTTTTGTGGGTCTTTACAGTAATGGGGGGCCAGTATCCGTGGACCACCAGAACGATCGTCGAATCGGCGGGGTTTAGTTGATGCTTAGGAAACAAGAACTTAAGCAAATATCTTAGCAAAATAAGATATCTACTCTTATCAAGAATAAGTCAAAGCTAAACTTCGAGAATCTCGTGTGGATCGTGTTCTTGAACTCGGAGCTTGGATTCTCTCTCTCTCTTTGCAATAGCTCTGCTTATCGATCTCGATTGCCCTCGCCCAAGTGGATGTAGGGGGTATTTATAGACTTTGGGAAATGTGCCCTCTGAAGAAACACAAGTGTCATAAGTGCCCCATATTTTTAGTTAGCTAGCGGCCTTTCGAGGCGCCTCGGCGCCATTTGCGCCTCGCTCAGCGGCGAAGTGATTAATCCTACCTCGGTGGCGGCCCGGTATAAACACCTCGCTAGCGGCGGGCGGTGTCCCACCTCTCTGTTGTAGCGGTTTCCCTGCCTTTTTAAGGCGATTAAATGCCCTAAATCCGCGCCTGGTGGTATTTTCAGCGATGTAACCGCCATTAAAGTTCGGAGATCTCTTTGCGTTGATAAAGTCAAGTGGGCCCCAGCGGCATTGATTTAGACCCTTCAAAGCTCATTTTAAATATTAAGGTGTCTGCCTTTGGCGAACACTGAAAATGCCTACGCCTATGGCGAGACACATCAGGTGTCATTTCATTGGCGAGCACACAAACTCAATCACGCTAGTAAGAACCTAGCAAGCTATCTCGCTTATGTGAGGCACAAACAAGTGTCTGCGTAGTAGCGAGAACCTGAAGTGTCTGGCTTGTGGCGAGGCACAACAAAGTGTCTGCACTATGGCGAGACACAATCTTCCAATAATGTTGACTTCTTGAGATTTTGTGGCGTTGTCGCCGATCTTCTCATAATTTAGTCATATTTGAGGTTCTTGACAATTTTGATGCCTCGCTAGGTCGGCGTTCCTCCATTGTAGTTGGCTATGGTAGCTAGCAGGCGATCTGTGAGGGCTATCTTAGATCGGTAGCGAGGCATGGTTGCGAGCGACACTCGAACACTCAGGATGCAGCTCAAGCTCAAAGGCGTCGCCAATCCCATCCGCCAATTGAGGCTGAGGAGGTTCCACAATCGGCTGGGGACTTTAGGAAGGAGACCAGCGGAGGCTGATTCATGAGAAGGACCTGGTACTCTCTCCTTTTCCCCTTCGTTTTCTCATCCTTTCTATTGGGTTTCTTATTCAGCTGAATTTTGAGGAAAATGTTGAAGAGGAAAATTCGACCCTCTGGGGTTAAGCGAAAGAGGTTAGCCTATAAGACTCGCGTGAGTCCTCGGTCCTTTGATATAGACTTGACCGCGATGATCGGTCGTGTGGAGGTAATAATTCACGGTGATGAAATCTAAAATTTTTGACTTTTGGGTGGCGTTTCTCCGTTTGCATGGGGGTTTTAGGGATTATGATTGGCTTTTTTCCTCACCACGATTCTGGCAGGCCGGTTACGCTCATCTTGAGCCAAGTTTTACTCAACAAATGTATGGAGCTATGGCGGAGGAGATTATGTAGGACCTGATTCGGCGAATCCATTACATCTAACATCGATAATTCCTCTTTTAGATGGCGAATCACGGAATTAAGCGATTCGAATCATTACCCCTCTAATTGCCTTTTAAGCTTTTTTGCTCTTTAGAAATTGCGAGGAGACAAATGCAGAGAGACTATAAGCCAACCCATTGTAGGAGGTAAGTAGCTTTACCTATTGTTCGTTTTAATTGCATTCGTCTTCCTAATGCCTTCTTTTGACTTCTCCATGGAAGATTTAGTGGAAGGCTGGTTTTATCTGACAACACTTCCATGGATGACACCTTCTGGCAGCTTGGTCGCGGGATGGTGATACTGGTGAAGATTTACGCGGCTATCATCACTGAAGAATGTATGAATTTTCTCTTCGATTAATTATAGGACCGGCCATTTGGATACCACTATAATTAAAGAGGTGAGACATTCCCTTTGTGTAGTGGCGGGCAATCCTCTTTGCTTTCTCGGAGAATCGGCGACCACGGCTGAGATAGATGAACTGCGAGGGTCGGTATGGTAGATAGTACTCGATGATAGTTACTCCTCGATAGACTGCTTGATCCACGAACCTATCTTTGAGAGGAGGCGGGTAAAGTCCTCTAGCGAATATGACTTTGCGGTTCTTGATTAAAGATTCTAGGTCCTCTTTTCTTTTGTGTAGAGCCTACATCTCGACTCCATGATTTGGCGAGAGGCCCGATCTTTGGATGAAAGATCCATCTCGTTTTATTATTTGTTTGGAAATGCGCTCGTTCTTTTCCTTGATGAACACTTGTGATCGAAAAGGTTCTTCTGGCGGACTTTCTCTATCTCGATTCGAGGCCTTTGCTTGATCCATGACGGCCTGATCGGGATATGGGTTACCGAGTTAGCTCAAGCCATTCTTGTGACCTCGCTCAGCTGGAGAAAAGTTCGAGATTACAAAGAGCTGGGCAGGCTGGAGCTTCCTCATCACGTAGCTTCGCCAAGTGGATGTAGTATTTATAGACTTTGGGAAATGTGCCCTCCAAGAAACACAAGGCATAAGTGCCCCATATTTTAGTTAGCGCTGCAACTCGAATCGCCATGCGCTAAGCCGCTTCGCCACCGGGCGGTAGTCACCGCCACGGGCAGAGGGTCGCCTCGCTAATCGGCGAGGCGTTGTCGCCCTCCCGTTGTAACGGTTTCCCGCTTTTTAGGCATCGAAAATGCCCTAAAATCACTTCTAGTGGGCGTATTTTCAGCGGTAACCGCCCCATTAAAGTTTCAACGCCTCTTTGCGCTGATAAAGTCGGTGGGCCCCAACAAAGATTGATTTAGACCCTTCAAGAGCTCATTTTAAATATTCGTGTTCTCGCCTTTGGCGAGACAGGCCTCTCTATAGCGACACATCAAGGTGTTCCCGCCGGGCGAGGCATAACAAGTGTCTCGCTAGTAGCAGACACAAGCAAGTATCTCGCTTGTAGCGAGGCACAACAAGTGTCTCGCTAGTAGCGAGACAGCAAGTGTCTCGCTTGTAGCGAGGTAAGACAACAAGTCTCGCGACTATGGCGGTGACACAATCTTCCCATGTGTTGACTTCTTGAGATTTTGACGACGCTTGTCCTTCGATCTTCTCATAATTTAGTCATATTTGAGGTTCTTCACAATTTTGATGCCTACAGAATCGACGCTCCTCCATTGTAGTTGGCTATTAGTAGCTAACGAGCCAGGCCCCCGTGAGGGCTATCTTAGATCCGTAGTCGGCATCATAGCGAAAGCCACACTCGACACTCCAAGATGCCGCCAAGCTCAAAGGAAGGCCGCCAATCCCATCCGCCAATTGAGACCGAGGAGGAGTTCCACAATCCTCACTGACTTAGGAGAGGACCAAGCTGAGAGGCTACCATGAGAAGGACCTCGTATTTCTCCTTTTCCCCTTCGCTTTCATCCTTTCTATTGGTTTCTTATTCAACCTAATTTTCGTGAAAACTGCTGGAAGAGGGAGAATTTCACCCTCTCTCAGGGGTTAAACGAAGAGGTTAGCCTATAAGACTCAGCGGAGTCCTCTGGCCCTTTGATATAGACTTGACCAACATGATCCAACAAGGACGGAGGTAATAATTCACCGTGATGAAATCTAAAATTTTTGACTTTGGAGACCGACGCTCCGCTTTGCATGTGGGTTTTAGGGATTATGATTCCGCTTTGATTTTCCTCACCACGACTCTGGCCCAGCTCGCTTTCATGCCGAGCCAAGTTTTACTCAACAAATGTATGGAGCTATGCATGAGGAGACCAATGTAGGACCTGATTCGCTTAATCCACGCACATCTAACATCGATAATTCCTCTTTAGATGCTTAATGCGGGAATTAAACGATTCGAATTGCACTCTCTAATTGCCTTTTCGCTTTTTGCTCTTTAGAGAAATTGCGTGAGACAAATGCACGAACCGAGACTAGGCAAGCCAACCCCATCAGGAGGGTAAGTAGCTTTACCTATTGTTCGCTTTAATTGCATTCGCCTTCCTAATGCCTTCTTTTCGTGACTTCTCCATGGAAGATTTCGTGGAAGCCGGTTTATACCTAACACTTCCATGGATGACTCGCTACGCTTGGTCACGTGATGGTGATACTCTTGGTGAAGATTTACCCAAGCTATCATCCCCTAAGAATGTATGAATTTTCTTCGACATTATAGGACCAGCCATTTGGCCAATACCACTATAATTAAAAGAGGTCGAGACATTCCCTTTGTGTAGTGGCAGCAACCTCTTCTCCGCTTTCTCGAATCGGCCACCACCTACGATCACTGAGATAGATGAGCACACCGAGGGGTCACCGTCAGATAGTACTCAGCTGATAGTTACTTCCTCGATAGACTCGCCAGCCCCTCAACCTATGCCGGGAGACGGTAAAAGTCCTCTAACCAATATGACTTTGCCAGCTTTGATTAAAGATTCTAAGGTCCTCTTTTCTTTTGTGTAGAGCCTACATCTCGACTCCATGATTTGGCGAGAGCCGATGCCGATGAAGATCCATCTCGCTTATTATTTGTTTGGAAGTACGCCGTTCTTTTCCTTGATGAACACCGGATCGAAAAGGTTCTTCCCGGGCGACTTTCTATCTCAGCCAGCCACCGCTTGATCCGCGAATGCCTTTGATAATGGATATGGGTTACCCCGAAAGCTCAAGCCATTACCGACACGCCTCGCCAACCGAGAGAAAGTTTCAGAGATTACAAGAACCGCGGGCAGCCGGAGCTTCCTCATACGTAGCTACCGTGACCGACGCTGCTTAGAGGCATGGCGCGATGCTCGTGTTTTACCGGGCTCGAGGTCCGATGCAGAGATCACGACCACCGGAGCTGTTGTTGCCGACTTATTCTTTCCTAAGCTATATCCGTGACCGATATTATGGCGAAAAGCGGAGAGGATAATCGCCGTGGAGAGCTCCATGCCGAGGAAGATAAGATGAGTATTTTGAGTCGCCAAGGCCAACAAGGAAGAAGCCCCGCCGCCGTGCTCCAGGAACTCGACCCATCGGGCGTAAACCGGTCGAGCTTGAGGAGGCACCATGAAGACATCAATACCGATGAGGAGTCCTCGTATCGAAGTTGTGGAGAACTCCACCAGCTTATAATGATGAAGTGTTGATTATCACATTTTAATTACGCTTTATACCCTTATTACCTATGTTATATGAATAACGATATTACTAATAATCATTTTTATCTTATTTTGCGTGCTAAAGAAATAATGAATAAAAGCCCAACTCAAATTCTCTCAATTTCTACCAATATTTGAAGCCCAAATCAAGACAAACCAAGGCCCAAGATACCAAATTGATCCAAGAGAAATTCGTGAAGAAAATCAAGAAAAGACAAATTCGGTTGGGAATCATCGGTTGACCAACCGTTAGCCAACCTGGTCATCATTTATTGAATCATCGACAATTTGCTAATTACATTGACCATCCGGACTTCATCGCCAAGATTGATTACAGGGTACAATGTCATTTAAAACAAAACTACCACTATAACCAAGCCCTACTTCTAGATTTTCTTCACCGTCCGCGGCTTCGGGCCGATGATTCGCTGACTCATTACCGTGAGAGGAGGGAATCGCGAAATAATTCTCCATCCCCTTAAACGGTTGTTTGTCCGCCACCGCCTTGACTATTACTATTTCGTGTCTACATATTTGAGACACCGATGAAGAGTAGATGGGACTATAACGCTATCGCGGATCTAAGGTCGCCCAACAATAAGTTATAGGAAGTCTCGCCAATCACATAGTGTGACTTCTGACTTAAATCCCCATTTTGCACTTTATCCGATTTTACCAAGCCGCCGAGACCCCGGTGTTAAATCCGAGATCACCGTAGTTCGCTGATGCCTCATGCGTGGATTTCAAGGTGATACATGAGGCCGGGCATGATGCTCACAAATGAACCCTGGATCGACTTGATCCTAAGCTCTCACTAGAGCCAATATACCCGGTGAAGTATAGCGCCTATCGTGTTTGGAATTCCTTTGTCTCCATATCCTCCTTGTAAAAGTGATGCAGGAAGTGTTTAAATGCTAGGTTAGATTGTTACCGAATTTTCCGACTCGGCTTAACTGGTGAGGAAGACCTCTCAATCGCCGTGGCTTGAATAGCTTCTTGTCTCTTTGACAACCGCAATGTTTAGTAAAGAGTGATCCTTTGCGAATATTAGCCAATTGGGCCATAACGTCAAGCGATATGGGAGTTGGAGCCTCGCTTGTCTCTTCTAATCGGGTGGTTGAACCGAGACCGCCGAGTCGAACTTTTGCGCCACTTCCGGCCGGGTTTCTTTGCACCACCGCCGCTGCACTTTCTAGGCGAGTGAGGGGAATTGTTGGTACTCGAAGCTCGACAAATGCCTTGGCATTTGGTCGGGACTTCCGTACTTGTATTTGTACTGCGGTCCGCCTCGTGGCGGCTTGTGTTCCCTTCTGGCCACCGAATGTCACTACCGCCGCCATCTCCCTCCGCACTATAAGTAGCATGGCATGCCTTTCCTTCCGCTTTAACTTTTTCTTCAATGAGGAAGAGGCTACCCATTGCTCATCTTCAAGTGTCCGGTGGACCCACAGATTTCATTTGGGGTCGTGATATGACAAGTCCTTTCTGCTGCTTGTGTGGGTCGCCATTCACCGCCTCTCATTTACTTTGACCACCGGTTTAGGTTCAAACCATGTCAACGGTGACTCCAAAGCTTATGGACACCGTGATTTGTTCGACTTTCTTTTGGACGGCTTCATAGTGATGACCCCATCGCCAATTAAAGCCTCGATTTTATCCTTAAGGGAAACATTTAGTGGTGATGAACCGCCCTATGGTACGCCAAGCAGATTTTGGTCGTTCGTCTCATTGCTTCCTCTTGATTCTCAATCGGAGGGAGCTTGATCTTGTTATTTTCCACAAGATATTTGAAGAGACCGGAATCTCGCCGTCCCAAAAGGAATAGGACTTCGGAAATCTTGGCCCGAGGCCTTCGCTTCTCGCGCCCTGTTGCCACTCGGATTGTGCCTGCGGCGGCACTGCTGTTGTTGCCGCCGCCGCTGCCGCCGGGTTGAGTTGAACGCTTGTTCGCGAATCGCCGCCTTGGCTCGCTTTTCCTTTGCCACGCGGACAAAGTTACGCCGGCTTCCACATCATCGGCTCTCTTTTCCGCTTTTTCTTGAGGAAGCGCTCGCTCGCTCACCCCGCGACCTTCAAGTCTTTCTAGGTGTTGGACTGTTTGCTCCCATTGCCTCGAAAGCACGCCTATTGACAAAGTTATTGTGCGTGTCCGAGGATGAACTCCTTCATATCGGATCCCTAGCTTCATTGCCTTGTTCCTAATCGCTTGACAAAGATAACCACGCTTTCTCCGCCCTTCGCTGGCCGAGTAACGCTCCATGGATACTTCGTATCGCCATCAAAGAAATTGGAGAGAAACAGGACTCCATATCATCCCGCCGTTGATGTCCTCGCTTAAGACGGCGGCTAATCAAGGCAGCCTTAACGAAGGGTTGTTCAGCGAAAGTAGACTTCAGATTCATTGTTCGCTGAATTTGTTTACGCCTTCTGGCCTACAACAAGATTCAAAAGAAAGAAAATTTGCCTTTTATTTAAGGCTTACAATGAAAACTAAAATTACAACTTTTTATCCTTTTGAACACGAGGATCTCTATTATACCGATCCTCGCTATGGGTTCTTTGCCCTGTGTCGGGACTTTGTTCGTCCGCTGACCACCGCAAGCACTCGATCCCGGTGTAAACCCGGTTCTGAACTACAGACGAGAGGGCTCGCTTCATCAAGGAAACTTACCGAGGGGATCACACTCACTAAGGAGAGGATCGCCTCATGGGATCGCGACTCACGAAGGAGAGGATCGCCGAGCGGTGAGATCTACAAGGAGAAATCACGCTATATCCCCGATTAAGACAAGCTTAACCTAGAGGGTATCTGTAGTTCAACCCGAAGCTTTACCCTCACATTTGTGGATCTAACGCCGATCGACTTGTGCCGGGTGCTCGAACGGTGGCCGACGGCTGGATCTCGTAGGCGAATTCTTCGTAAAATCCCTCGAAGCCCGCCAAGCCCAAAAGCCAAATCCTCCAAAAATCCACACCTCCAAGAAAACCGTCCCCCCAAATTCAGACCCCCTATTTATACAATAGGGTGCGCCGTTACCTAGGTGGTTCTACCACTTGGTCAGCCACCTCGCCACTGCCGGAAGCCACTTCGCCAGTCGAGGTGGCGAGCCTCCTCGGCCACTTGGCCGAGCCACTTGGCCGAGGCACCTGGCAAGTTGGCTTTAGTCGAGGCGCCGCCTTGGCGCTTTCCCGCCGCTTTGTGTCGCTTTCTCCGCCGATTCTTTTGGTCTTCCCGCTTGGTTTGTTCCGCTGATGTTGCCGCTGTGTTTGAGTCCGCGTCTGATCAACTTTCGGAGCTCAAACGCGTCGCTTGCATTGACGACTGGCACGGTTGATTCCGCCTCGCCAACGCTTTGAGTTTAGTCAACTCGCATTGCTTCATTGGTTTCAGACGCCTTGCCGACTCACTTCATGTGCTCGCCGACTCGCTTCTACGCTGCTTTGGCGGCGTTGATGCGCTTTTGCGACGCTGCTTGTCGAATGGATCGCGGTTGTCAATCCACCGTCACGAAGTCTTGTTCGCACCGATAAGCAATTTTATCGCCACAGATATTCTCCAAAGCCGCCTCTCATTCTTGATGAGTCTCGATGCTTTGACATGATGAGCCCTTCACTCTTTAATTACGCGATAGACTTCTGAATGACTCGGCGCTTGATCTCTCCATTTCCTTCAGCCTTTCCAGCTTTGTAGGATTATTGAAGGTATTACTGCATCGCATTTTTGTCCGACTGTTGAGATCTTGACCGTAAGTCGATGGATGAATTTCTTTGAGATTGGCTCCGATTTAATTTCTCCAATCTCTCTCGTGTTCTCCGCTTTGTAGGATACCTGTGGGTGTTATGTGTCGATTTATTGCTTGACCATTGTTGGAGTTTCAAACTCAGAAGCTAATTAAGTTTCTTTACCGCCGACTTGGTGAATTGTCGCCCATTGACCATCGAGATTCCTCCGTGAGGAATCCTTGGCCGCGACACGCACTAGGCCAACTACATGGATTTTAGCCTTCAATCGGCGAAAGTGCAACGCTGACCGGCTGCGGCGATCTTTGCGTGGATCAACCGCTGATCGAATCCTTCCACGACGACGCTGGTTGGCGCCGCCATCGATACCCTTGTCGAGTACAATTGTCCACGCGGGGAGGAATTCTTTTATCCCACCTGCATCGTTGATCGATTGGCCTTCTTCAGGCACGCATGAATCGGCATTGATACAAGGAGGATTCTTTCAAGGTTGAACGCTACCGTCCGGCCAACAACATAACCGCCGTAATTGGCCAATTTATCCTCTTTGAGGTTCCACAAAGGAGGAAGTTGAGGGTTATCGAAGTTATCCTTAAGAATATGGTAATATTCTCCGTGAACTTCTCTAAGAATTAGGAACTCGTAATCCTATTTGGAGTAGGGCTAGGCGGCATGGGAGAATATCCGAAGATTGAGTCCCAGCACATTGCCGATGATTTCACCATTTAGAGGTTAAGCTCCAAAGTCTAAGATTTTGAAGCGTTCGCCCCTCATATATAGAGATAAACAGAGGCTCATTTCAGCTTGATGCTGGCGCTATTACCGACTCGGTTCAAATGCGCCGAGGCTGTGCATCATTTGGAGACCGCCGCTGCCGGTAGCTTCACCTTCGCGGGAACATTTTGGTCTTGTCACGCCGGAGAAGCTGAGGATAGTAGAGCTCAACAGAACTTCCGGCGCAGGGAGAGCCCCGACCGCCTTGAAGCCGACGGGCCAACAAAGAAAAGACTCTCGGTCGCGGCCCAGAAATTTGAACTCGGCGTAAGCCGGTTGACATCAAGAAGGAGATCATGAGGCCCCAATGGCAGCAGCAGGAGACTTTCGTGGCCGAAGTCGTGAGGAACTTCAACAAGCTTTCCTCAATAAAGTATTCGAAAGCAAAGCAAATTTGTCACACAAATTTGCCGCTTAGAAAACTTGTGTAACTTCACTTTTATCGATAAAACATATTGCCCTTCTTTGTGCTCTATTATGATTCTTTTATTTCGCCGTAAATAATTAACCATAATACTTATAGGATTTTTGGCAAACCCTCAACCGCCAACGGATTTGATTAGCCTTTACCAACTACCGCTTGAATGGGCTAGCGCATGGATTATCCGATCCGCTCCGCACGGACGCTAGGCCGAAGAATGAAACTCTTCTAGACTTGTTGCGATATTGAATACATAGGCTTGGTACTTTTACCGCAAGAGATCACCGGCAACGCTGTTGTATGTAGACTCATCCCTTCTTAGGTTCGGATGAAATACCCCAGAATCGAACTCGTGTCTTCTTCAATCGAGAAAGATAAACCAACGCTGCAGTTAGGCGCCGACTTCATCCCTTCTTAGGTTTCGGATGAAATACCCGTAATCAAACTCGGTGTCTTCAATCGGAAAGACTAAACCGCAACGCAGCAAGTGAGGCCGAATTTTAGGTTATTGGCCAACCCCAGCCCTCAACGGATTTGATTAGCCTTTACCAACTACCGCTTGAGTCACATGTAGATTATCCGATCCGCCCGCACGCGACGCTTTTAAAAGAATGAAACTCTTAGACTTAATGCTACGATGTTGAATACGTAGGCTTCGGCTTTTTTTTTCACGAAGACTAACCGCAACGCTGCGGTGAGGCTGGCTTAATCCCTTCTTAGGCTGGATAAAATACCCCTTAATCGAACTCGTGTCTTCTTCAATCGAGAAAGACTAAACCGCGACGCTGCGGTTAGGCCGACTTCATCCCTTCTAGGTTTCGGATAAAATACCCCTTAATCAACTCGTGTCTTCAATCGAGAAAGACTAAACCGCAACGCTGCAGCAGCGCCGACTTCATCCCTTCTTAGGTTTCGATAAAATACCCCAAGATGAATCTTGCTTTCTTTGACCTGAGAAGGATTGAACCGCATAAGTTGATTGAGGCGGAAAGGAAGAATGTATTCTATTTCCGAAGGTGGAGAGGAAGGAGGATCTTGTCTCCTATCTCCGGTAAGGGATGAACAAGAGAGGAAGGTTTTGTATCCTATCTCTGCCAAAGGAGAGGAAGGTTTTGTGTCCCATTCTGTGTGCTCCTAATTTGAAATAAGAGAGAAGGTTTTGTATCCTATCTCTTATTGATGGAGAGGAAGGAGGATCTTGTCTCCTATCTCCGGCCGAAAGGAAGGGTTTTTGTCCCCGCTTCCGAAAGAGAGAAAGGATCCATCTCTATCTCAAAGATGAAACCAAGAGTGGATTCCACTCCGAGAATCTAAGACAAGAGAGGAAGAATGTATCCTATCTCTTATTGAAGAGAGGAAGGATGTCCTATCTCCTGAATTGGAAAGGAAGAATTTGTTCTATTTCCAATGAGAAACTAAAATGGATCTCCATTGAGAATCTTGAAAGATGAAACTAAGAGTGGATCTCCACCGAGAATCTAAGACAAGAGAGGAAGAATGTATTCTATCTCTTGCTTCCAAGAGGAAGGATGTGTCCTATCTCCGTGAAGGTGGGAAAGGAAGAATGTATTCTATTTCCGATGAAAAACCAAGAATGGATCTCCACCGAGAATCTTGAAAGATGAAACTAAGAGTGGATCTCCACTCGAGAATCTAAGACAAGAGAGGAAGAATGTATTCTATCTCTTGCTCTCAAGAGGAAGGATGTGTCCCATCTCCGTGAAGGTGGAAAGGAAGAATGTATTCTATTTCCGATGAGAAACTAAGAGTGGATCTCCACCGAGAATCTTGAAGGGATGGATAGCTTTTGTAGGATTGCAACCGAACTGAAGTGGACCTCGCTCGTGGAAGGAATCGAGAGGGGAATTTGCCGGTGGTTGGACCAGGAGATTTTAGTGGGCCCACCGCCAATGAATTTGATCGGTGAGAGAATTTTGGAGGAAAACACAATAACTTAGGGTTATCCTCATGAATATGAGTGAGATATTCTCGAGGAACTTCCCATCAAAATGGGTTATCCCAATGTACTAAGGATAATACTTTTCGTAAACTTCCCATTTATCTAAGATTAATTGCCTCGCCATTCTCAGGTGATATATGATATGCACCGCTTGAATAGATCGCGGTCTATTATAAACGGTCCTTCCCATTTGGGTTCAATTTACCTTTCTTTTGGAGTTGAGAATTATCGGCCGCCTAGCTGCAGGACGCAGATCTCCTCCTAAAGGTTCTCTCACGAACTTTCTTGTTGAAAGCTCCCACATTCTAGCTTGATAGAACTCAATGCATTGTTGAGCCTCCAGCGCTTCTCATCTAACATCTCAAGCTCTTCGAGACGCTTTTGATGTTGTTCTTCGGCCGCCATCTCAAGGTAAGGGCGACAAGTGACGGATTCGATTTCCAACGGAGAATTGCTTCACACCCGTGAAACCCAGAGTACGGGTAGCTCCTCCGCTATGACATACAGCGATATGCCCAGAGTGCTTCTCCAGTTTATCGCCTCAGCTTGTTATTCTTCACAAGCTTTGACAAAATCTTGATGATCGCCTTGTTGAACGCCTAATCCATTTGTCGGCCGGATTATAGGCCGCCGACGTGACATCTTGTATCTTGAACTTTTCGCAAAACCCGATGAAGGAATTGCCGATAAATTGGGGACCGCTGTCATGCACGATCCGTTTTCGGGACACCATGTCGATAGATGACATGGTGTTTGATGAATCTTGACGACGGTGACTTTTACTTCTTTTAGCGGGATTGCTTCACCACTTGAGAAGTAGTCGGTGATCGCTAGAATAAACCGATCTCCTTTAACCGACGGAGGAAAATGGGACCTACAACGCCCATTCCCCATGTCTCAATGGCCGTGATGTGTCAAGGATGCAACCGCCAGAGGCCGATGCATATAATTCGCGGAATTTGACACGCGTGGCATTTCCGAAATGCATTCGATCGCAAGGCCATTAATCATTGTTGGCCGGCAACCCATTCTCCTAATTCGATCAGAGTTTGGGCCCGGCTAAAAGCATTCATTCACCTTCGTGCTTCCCGGCGACCTCTTCGCTTCCTTGTTTGAAAGGCATCGGAGTAAAAGACCATCATACCCTCGCGATATAACATCCGGTCTCGTGGTCGTAAAAGAATCTGGGAGCTCACGGATTGACTCTTCTCCTCACGCCTTGTGCGTATACCATGCAAGACGAGTCGATGATAGGAAAGCCTCCGGGCTCCAACTTGGTTTGGGTTACATGCACCCTTTGGTAACACCCTGTCTTCTGTTGTTCCCCATTATATATTGGTATTGTAAGAGTTGATGGTCCCATCTAAGTCGGCTTACACAATGGCCACACCCGCCAAAGGCATCCGCTGCAAGCCGCTTTGGAGGCTGGATATATTCGATGAAGAACTCTTCAACGAGTTTGCCATTTCGAAAGCTACCGATGATAAGGAATTAGATCCGATTTCGACTTCAGAGTCTCCGCTGGACTTAACTATCGCTTGTGAATCGCCAGATGCTTCGAGATATTCACCTCAGCCTTTCGGCTAAGTCCGATAAGTAACGCGCTGTATTCGCTACGCTATGGAAAAGGTTCGTGAGTGAATAAGCACGGGCATGACATGATTCCCTGAAATCAAGACAACTCCGACAAATGAGATTTTAGAACATCCGGGGTACTTGCCACATTAGTGGCTCCGAAGCTCCACAAAATATAATCGCCATATTTGTTGGTGCGATGTAGTGTTGACTTTCAACTTCATCCGAGATCATCATATAGCTCAATCAAGGCTCGCTGTCTCCGGCGTACCAAGAGATCACAAATCGCTTGTCCTTTGACCGACTTCGTTGTTTGAAGTGTCATGGGACAAGAGGGCCCATTTCACGCCAACTCATTGAGGCCCACAATATAAATATTCGACCGATTTACATTAGAGATAACATAAATCGCCCGTCCGACTAAATAGTGCCATTTTTCAATCGCTAACACTAATGCTAGGCACCGCCACCATTGATATCGAGACTCAAAGACCACTAATGTTCTGTAATACATCGCTGCTCAGGATCACTGTTGCCGCCCGCGGAGAAAAGCGCTTAACGAAAGTGATCCGCTGCCTTGATGTAAATCGTAAACGGTTTTCCGACGCGGCTGCAACAAGAACAGAGGTTTAGCGAGATACATTTGATCTCTTCAAACGCGACAGCGCCGCCCCAAATAAACGACGCTCTTCTTGTTCAACTTGGAGAACGGTTGGCACTTCCCATAGGTTCGATATGAACCGCCGGATGTACGCCAATCGCCTCTTTGTAACCCCCGAAGTTCTCGCATTTCTGAGGTTGCAACTCTTGAATTGCCTTCACTTTGTCGATCAACGGATGCCCTTATTTGTGACGACAAAGCCGAGGAACTTGCCACTAGACATCCCAAGGAAGGATTTGGCAGTGGTTCATCTTTAGTTGATGAGTTCGCATGAGTTCAATACCGCTCTAAGATCTTTGATGTGATCTCCTGTCACGCTTTTCACGCACCAAATCGCCGACGTAGCATTCGACCGCTTTCCTAAGATGATCCTAGAAAATTCCGCCATTGCTCGCCGTATGTTGCACCGGCGCTCTTAGCCGAACGCATGACCGCGTAGCAAAATATACCGATGGGCGCTCAACGCCGTGTTTTACGCCATCGGTGCATCTTGATTTGGTTGTACCCAAAAGCCATCCATAAAGGACATCCTCTCAAATCCACATGTATTATCAACTATGACGCCGGTGATTGGCAGAGGGAAATCATCCTTGGGCAAATGCTGTGTCTCTCAGAGTCGCTACTGCATCCTAATCGAACCATTCTTCTTCATGACCGACTATATTCGCCACCCAACGGATGTTGAATTTCCTCGATGAATCCCATTCTATGAGTTTCTTTACTGCACAACGATTGCTTGCAATATTTGTGGATCTAAACCGCCTTTGCTGTTGCTTGACGTGTTTGACATCCATCTTGATGTTGAGGCATGTGTCGCCACATTTGGGTCGAAGTCCCGCATGTCCTCGTAACTCAAGCTAATACATCGATATACTCCCCGATTAGGGCGATCAACTCTTCTTTCTTTCCAAGGGAAGAGTATTGTCGATGTTTATGAGCCTAGGATGTTCCTCATCACCCATATTAACTGACTACCTCGCCTTTGTGGGGGTTCTCTTTGTTCAATTCTATCCCCAAACCGCTCGGGTTGATGGATCCATGGGTCTTCCCATGTTGGCATATCTTCATCACCCCATAGTAGCAGATCAACCGTGAGCCATATTTGACATCAAAGCCTTGAAAGCTCCAGGTCGGTGTCAATCCCAAGTCAAGAATCGCATCGAATGTCCGCCTTCCTCATCGGGTGGATTATTATCAATCAGCCATGAGCATTCATCTTCCGAGGAGGATTCGATCCCAATCCCCTTCTCAACGCATAGTAGTTATCCCTTCCTCTTGGGACATATGCCGCTTAGGAGGGATTCGAGGACCTCACCAAAACATAGACCTCCTTGGTCAAGTTGTATCCCCACTTCTTCATGATACCCACCTGTTCGACTATATCCGAATGTGTGGAGAATAGGCCCATTGTCATCTCTCACCTCTTCTAAGAAATGATTCGATTGAATTGCATCTCCTTTTCCGTAAAACCAAGTCTTTTTCACTACTTGATCTTCGCGGATGACGAAAGTGTTGTCCCAAAGGAGTCTTGGAATTGCTTTTGTGTAAAGCAAGATGACCGAAGTTGGTAAGTGCAACTCGATCGTTGTATAAACCTCGCTATTACATCATTCAAAGACAAGGGTACTCTAAATCGCCATTTATTGATTCATCGGCAATTTGCCAATTACAATGTTCATCCGACGATTCTTCATCGCAAGATTGATTACAAGGTACAATGTCATTTAAAACAAAACCACCACTATAATCAAGCCCGCCGCAGACGCCTTCTTCACCGGTCCGTGCCTTGGGCCGATGATTCGCCGACTATTACCGAGAGGAGAGAATCAAGAAATAATTCTCCACCCCTTAAACTGCTTGTCCGCGACCACCGCCTTGACTCATTATTCGTGGTCTACATATTTGAGACACCGATGAAGAGTAGATGGGACTATAACGCTACCGTGGATCCAAGGTCCACTCCAACAATAAGTTATGAAGTCCCTCACAATCACATAGGTGTGACTTCGACTTTAATCCCATTTGGCACTTTATCCGATTTTACCTGCCGCGACCCGCTGGTGTTAAACCCATAGATCATTGTGTCTGCTGACGCCTTAATGCGGTGGAAGGTGATACATGAGGCGCAGGGCATGATGCTCACAACAACCCGGACGACTTGATCCTGCTAACTTCACTAGAGCCAATATACCCAAGGAAGTATAGCGCTCATCGCTTGGAATCCCTCACCGCGATATCCTCCTTGTAAAGTGATGCAGGGAAGTGTTTCACTGTTAATCACCGCTGAGCCGACTTCTCGACTCCTTAACTGTAGGAACACTTCAATTAGCTAGAGCCTCTTGTAAAGCTTCCTGCCTTCGACAATCGGAGCAACTCAGAGAGTTATTCCGCCGATGTTCGCTAACCGCCATGACGCTCAAACGGTATGGAGAGTCCATGTTCTGCCTATCCTCACACCCGCATTGAATCGACCGCCGAGTTGAGCCCCGAGCCGAGTCGCCCTTGCTTCACCGCTTTCTCTCAACGAGTGAGAGGAGTCGGTCACCCCAGCCTCGAAGTCTTAGCGCTTGGATTGGAGGTCCGGATACTTGTAGTATTCTTGTCCAATGTGGCAAATACTTCATGCTCTTCTTCAAACCGAAAGTGGATACTTTTTCATCATCATCCTCTCGAATTGCCGGGCAAAGATGGCATAGCTTGCCTTTTCCCTGGACTTTTTTGGCCGAGGATGTAGTCCATCGATCGCTTCCAAAGAAGTCGTGGGGACCCAAAGGATTTCTCCGCTTGTCGTCAGTAGCAGAGATCCCTTTCACGCTGTTCGTGGAGGATCTTCATTCACCATCTTCATTCCTACCTTCATAATCAGCGCCGCTGGAACCAACCAAGGAACTGATCCAAGCTTATAGAGACCGTGATTTGCTCCCACCTTCTCTTTAGAGGGTTTTGGTGTAATGACTCCAACATCGCATCAAAGCCCGAATCTTGTCCTTGAGATGGTAGCGTAACTTTGTAGATGATGTACCGCCTCGGTAAGCACGAGGATCCAGAATCTTGTTTGCCTCCTCTTGGTTTACAATTGGGGCAACCGGATTTTGTTGTTTTCGTAAGGTATTTGAAGATGCTCCTAACTTCCTCGCCCTGAACGAGTTCGGGAAACCTCGAACCGGATGGTTTCGATTCGAGCTTGTTGCGCCATTGAGGCGTGGATTGCCGGTGCACGCTTGTTAGCATCGCCGCTAGGGCAGCCAACGCTTGATTAACGCCTACATACTTTGCCGGCGCCTTTGCCACGGGGACAAAGTTCTCGCGAGCATCCACCACAGTCGACTCTTCCGCTTTCTTCCTTCTCGAATCGCGGCTTGCTCTCCACGATCCTTAAATCTTCTGTGTCTCTGACGGCAGCCTCTATTGCTTCCAACACGCCCAATGACAAGTTGTTATGACAAGTTTGAGAATGAACTTCTCCGATCGGCCTCGCAATTCATTGCCTTATTTCAACCTTCGACGGTTATCCATCAAGCTTCTCGCTTTCTCGCTTTCGCCCAACAAAGAACCGATGGATACCCTGTCATCATCGAAGAAATTGGTGAGAAACATGGCCTCCATATCATCCCAGCCTATTAACGCCTCGTTTGAGACGAGGTACGGCAATCAATGGCAGCGCCAAGGGTGCTAACGAATGACCAACCATCAAGGGCTCGTCGGAGATAACACCTAGATGAGACTGAAGTAGATCAAGGCCGAAAATGATCCTTCCGCCAAACGGTGTAAAGTTGATGAGGTTGAATTTTGCCTGATACCGATTAATTCCCACCTCTTGCAAGGACATGGTATACCTGTTTTTCTTTACCTCTTGAGCGGAAATCAAAGTATTGATTTTGCTCTCGAGGTCTTTTTATTTTTCATTTTCCCTACGCTCGCTCGCAAACTTGGGGAGGAACGACGGTGTTATCGCTAGCGCTTTGCCGAAGCAAAGATGATCCTCTACGCTGCTCCTTCGTCCGCGTCGCTATCCGTTGTTGACATTATTGCGACGACCGTTCACCTTCGGCTCATTATCGCCCGATCTGCTGGTCATGCATTGCTCTCATCCGGCCGTGATGGCCGTTCCATTTCGCTTAAAGTTGTCCTTTTGCTTGGTTAGGCCTCTTCAAGCATCCTCGACACTTGTTCCACATCATGAACGCCAGCGAAGGTTGTCCTATGCCGAAATTGTATTATGGAAGCTATCGCGGAGCCCAGATCCGACACTTCATCATCTCGAGGGTAATCCTTCGTGATCTTGCAATAATTGTCGTTTTACAGCCCCGACCGCAATCGAAGCCATTCATTGCGATGTCGAATCCAAGACGCGGACGCATCGCCCTCACGGTCATGTTGATGGTAACACTTCAATTCATCGCCTCGGTGGCTCATCTTTCTTGCGGAAGCGCCTTTGACTTGGTTCGCATTCGCGACGAGCCTATCAAAGACCGACGCTTTTCCTGAGTCGCTTTTAGCTGCCAGCTTGCACCGATAACACCGCCTTTGATCGGGCCGAGCACAAGCAAGGCATGTTTGATTCTGGGCGCTCCTTTCGGGATTTACGACCCCAAAGACGATAGTACAACCTGGCAAGATGAATACCGGAGCAACCTATCGTAGGTTGGCACGACTTCGTATAACGCTGTCATCGCCGATGAGAGCCGCCTCCTTCCGAGAACAAATAGGCTTTCATAAGTCACCGCGACGCATTTCTCTCAAGTGTGAATTCGACGCCTCTGACTTCGACGAAGCCCGCACAGCAGCTTGCAGGTTTCTTCTTGTCTTGTGGGTGCACTCCCAGACGTGAGTGACCCGCGGATTCCTTTAGCGGACCTAGGCGATCCTTAACGCAAGCCCGGCCGGTCGCTGGCGCGAGTTGGCCACGAAGTTTGGGTGCGAATTGAGGTAACTTCGATCAATGCCACTTTTGCTGAGGTGCCCACAATTTCTGATGAGCACGGAGCAGGAGTTGGCTCACCGCGCAGTTAGGCTTGATGTTGGGTCGCGGTTGAAGCCGGACGGACTTGGGTTTCAAGCTAGCCGATTTGTCACTCCACTTGGTCAGCCTCAACTTTCAAGGCGCTTGTTGCACCAAAGCCCGTGTTATGCTGAGGAGCGCTGGCGCCCGGATACGCCTCCCAAGCGTGGAACGGTTCCGCTTGACTCGACCCATTCGCTCATCGGGCCTACCAGGGAATCGGCTACGATCTCAGACTTCGCCTCTAAGTCATCTTGGGATCTTAGATCCTCCTCATAGCGGATCCCATCCATCGATTCTTTTGCCTGGCTAATTGTTTCGCTTAGGGCGCCGACGCCGCCTCGCTCTCTCTTGAGAGTCACAACGCCATTGGGAATCGACTCCCTACGAGATAGGGTTTCAAGATTTGGCCAGTTGTAGCTTCCGGAAACCGCCGCGTCACCGCCTTACAGGATTTTCTCGCCCGCATCTCGAGGTCGATTGGGTCTTCCTTGCGCGAGACCATCTTGGACTTATAAGGAATTGGATCTCGGACTAAGAGGAGAGATATTCTCATACTTTCTCGGTCAACTCAACTCGACTCTCCTCGATGACCGGATCGATCCTGCTATATACACGACGGCTTCTTTGTTGAGGCCGCTGCTCCCACGTGGTCGCCAGCCTTGTTCAAAGTAGACTTCAGATTCTGCTTCGCTGAATTTGTTTGCTTCTCTGGCCTACAACAAGATTCAAAAGAAAGAAAATTTGCCTTTTATTTAAGGCTTACAATGAAAACGAAAATTACAACTTTTTATCCTTTTGAACAAACACGGTGATCTCTATTATACCGGATCCGCCATGCGGGTTCTTTGCCCGTGTCGGGACTTTTGTTCGTCCGCTGACCACCGCTACAATTGGATCCCGTGTAAACCCGTTCGAACTACAGACGAGGGGCTCGCTTCACGGAAGGAAACGGGTTACCGAGGGGATCACACTCACGGCGAGAGGATCACTACGTGGATCGCGACTCACGAAGGAGAGGATCACCGAGCGGGTGAGATCTACAAGGAGAAATCACAGCTTATCCCTCGAGATTAAGACTAAGCTTAACCTAGAGGGTATCCAGTAGTTCGACCCGAAGTTTCTTACCCTCACATTTGTGGATCCGGACGCCGACGGATTGTGCTCGCCGCTCGAACTAAGGCCGACGGCCTGGATCTCGCGGCTAATTCTTCTAAAAATCCCGAAGTTTCCGGCCAAGCCCAAAAGCCAAATCCTCCAAAAATCCACACCTCCAAGAAAACCAAGTCCCCCAAAATACTCAAGACCCCCTATTTATACATAGGGTGCTGCCACTTATGGCTCTACACTGATAATTCTGCCAAGTTGTCGAGGTGGTTCTACCAGTGGCCGAGGCACCTCTACCACTTGCCGAGGTGGTTTCCAAGTGGCCGAGCCACCTTGGCCATTTTGGCGGTGGTTACGAGAGCGCTCGCCTTTCCGCCGCTTTGTGTCAAGCTTCTCCGCTGATTCTTTTGGTCTTCCCGCTTGGTTTTGTTCTGATGTTGCCGCTGTGTTTGAGTCCGCTCCATCAACTTTCGTGAGCTCAAACGCTCGCTTTACTTCACTAATCGCTGATTCCGCCTCGCCAACGCTTTGAGTTTAGTCAACTCCTGCACGCCGTTTCATTGGCTGCACGCCTTGGCCGACTCTTCATGTGCTCGCCGACCGCTTCACGCTGCTTTGGCTGATGCGCTTTGGCGACGCCGGGCTTGTCGAATGGATCGCTGGTTGTCAATCCACCGCCACGAAGTCTCATTCGGCACCGATAAGCAATTTTATCGCCATAAGGGTGCCGCCGAATGACCGAACTCCATCGGGCTCATTGTCGAATGACTCGAGGTGCACTTGAAGTAAATCGTCGCCGGGAACCCTTTCCGCACAAACGGTAAAGTTTATTAGTTAAACTTAGACGTATGGGAATGATTCCACTCCCTGTATGGGCAAGGAATGCTGCTTTTCTTCACCTCCGAGCGGAAATCGCGAGTTGATTTTGCTCTCGGGTCTTTGATCTTCTTCCTCATGAGCAACAACATCTACATTATGCCTGGGCCGCTGGTTCGAGGGTTATCATCCTCTTGTATTTCCTCCTCGGTCCATCGCCGCATCTTGATCGACGCCGATGCCGACTCGATTCACCTTGATGTTTTGTCAAGGCTTGGACTGCTGGTCATGCATTTCTCTCATCGCCCGATGGCCAACTCCATTTCTAACTTGAAGTTTTCCGCTGCTTATTCAATGCTTCGCCTAGCATTTTAGCCATTTGATCTAATGATCATAAGCGCTTCGGGGCATCCTTCGCTAGATACAAGATAATCGAGGTAATTATGGAGCCAACATCCGACGATCATCCTCTCATGCGTATTCCTCTCGGTTTGTCATAATTGGACCGCCTGGATAGTCCCGACAAAGAACGAAGTTAACCGCTATGCATGCATCGGGAATAGTCCGCGGACGACGTTCTCTTATCGGTCATGTTGTTAGTGACCGCCGTAATTCATCATTTCGAGGGTCGTTTCTATGGAATCGCTTTGACCTAGGTCTTATGCTTCGCGGTGAGTCTCTCGGAAGACCGACACCTTTCGGAGTTTCTGACAAGAATTACACCGAGCACCGCTTTGATGAGCTAGAGCACAACATGACCGCGGACGAGCTAGAGAGCTCTTTCAAGCCTTCTTCGCACTTCAAGACGTAGTATAACTCATCGCATGAGTGCCCGAGCAATTCATCGGTGTTGGCACTCTCTGTATAACGCCCTCATCGCCGATGAAAACGCCTCCTTCCGAGGATCTAATTATTTCGCCAAACCGCCGAAGTGACTCATCTTGACTCCGCGCGGAGTGTGAAGTCTCCTGACTTCGACTTTCAACCATAGAGGGGCCGCAGGGTCTTCTTGTCCTTGTCGAGTGTGCAAAGCACCTCCCGCATGAGGAGTGACCCGTGATTCTCTGCAGGACCCGCACGATCATTGATAGTTGGTTTGTGGTGGTGGCGGAGTTGGCTTCGCCACCGCCTCGCATACCTTTGACTTTGAGGCTGCCGGACTTGACTTTGGCCGACTTGTAACGCTCAGTAGCCTTGCTTAAGCGCCGGACAGAAGTGGAATGTTGGCAATCTTAGCTTTTGAAGCCGCTACCGGGTTGGAGTACCGCGATTTGGGCCTCCAAACCTGACGGTATGTTGGCGTTTCTTTACCACCTCTTCAATTCACAATGAGCTTGTCGCACTCGTGCTCGCTCGAGGCGCTGGCGCTCCTGGATATCGCCTCAAGGCGGATGTTCCGCTTGACACGACCATTCGCTGGTCGACGGCTTGATGGACTGCCGATCACTTGAGGCCGGAGCTCAAGCGAAGTCCGATTAGATCCGCCAGAAGCGACCCCATCCATGGATTGCACGCTTTGAGGATGGCGCTTATGCTTTGTCGCCGCCTTTGGTGGCTCCGCTTGAGAGTGCGGGCGCCATTGGCGCTCATCTCGGGCCATTAGTCCGGACTTCGGGCCGGTTGGGGATTTTTCACACCGCTGCAGCCGGGTTGGACTCGCCATCCCGGGCTCTACATCGAGGCCCATCGGATTCTCTCTTGCACCAAGACCTTCGAGCGCGGGGAACTGGATCTGAGGAGGGTGGGTGAGGATAGGTACCTCAACTTCTCCGGTCGAACTCAATCCTCTTCCTCCACCGGATAAGAATCAGCTGCCATGGCACTCCATCCACCTCCGACCTGCGTGGCTCCACTGTCACCAGCCTTGTTCAAGTGGTCGGTTTATTCATTGTCGCTGAACTTGCTTACAATTTCTGGGCCTACAACAAAATTCAAACAAAGAAAAAATCGCCTTTTATTTTAAGGCATTACAATGAAAACAAAAGATTACAACTTTTTCCTCAGAGAACAAACGCCTGGATCTCTATTATACTGATCCTCGCAGTGTGGGTTCTTTGCCCGTGCTCGGACTTGAATCGTCCGGGACCACCGCAATTCGATCCGTGTGGAAACCCGGTTCTAGAACTACACGCGGAAGGGGCTCGCTTCAACGGCAAACCAAGCCAGGGATCACACTCACGGAGGAGAGGATCACCTTCTGGGATCACACTCACGAAGGAGAGGACCGAGAGCTAGGATCTACTAGGAGAAATCACAATACCATTCTCAGAGTCAATTCAATTTGCTTACCTCACATTGAAGATCCGACGAGATCGAACCTGTGATCGCCCAGGTTCGAATCAAGGCCGATCACCAGATCTCACGAGAATTCTTCGTGAAAAATCCCAAAATCCAACAAATCCCCAACAAAAAAATCCTCACGAATGAGAGACCCCCTATTTATAGAATAGGGGAAACCGGCCAGCGGTTCTACGATTGTTAGGCAACCTGCCAAGTTGGCCGAGGTGCTCTGCCACTTGCCGAGGCACCCTGGCCAAGCTGAGGTGGCTCGCCAGGTGGCTGCGCCACCTCGCCACTTGTCGAGGCACCTGCCAAGCTGGCCGAGGTTCACCGTGAAATGCCGCTTTTGCCGCTTTTTCTGGCCTTCCCGCTTAAGTCCCGCCTATTCTCGGACTCTTGGTCTTCTCCGACTTAGATTCCGCTCAGATTTGGTTCCGGACTAACTCTTGGTTTGTTCCGCTCAGCCCCAAATCCTGATCACTGCTCTTTCAAGTCCCTTAAACCGTGTTTGTGACGCCGTGGTTTGCTCGCCGGGTTCGCTAGCTTTAACGATTCGACGTCCAGATTATCCGATGGGTTGTCATTCGCCGACTTCCCCGCCACGAAGGTTTCGGGATCTTGTAAGTATTTTTCAATGCCTACAAGAATCACCAAACAAGTAATCCGCCTTCTTAAGAGGCGGGTTGAGCTAGTGTCTCGCAAGTGGTACATCGCTGATCAACAAGTAAAGCGAAGCACTCCCCACGCACCACTGAATGGTTCACCGGGCGCACTGCAAACCGAGGTGACCAATATGGGCTAAGAAACATCCGGCAAGATGATGCTCTCGACGACTGGCCAACCGCTGTAAGAGGGAAACGCCCGGAGGATATTCAACCAAAATGAGTAATAAATATTCGTAGATCCGCTTATAAGAGGCGCCGAACTCGCCTCGCGAATCTACGGTAGATAGAGTCACGCTTATAATGGGTATGATTCCTACCGCTATGCATCCATAAGGCAATGTATATCATCGCAAAGAGAACGATAATATGCCCCGCCTTTACGTAATACAATAGATCGGTATCAGCTTCAAGATAGGTGTTGACCAAGCAAAACCCATCTTTTAAGCGACTAACCCTCACGGGAGAATCGCGCTCTTCCCAATTGCCTCACAAAGGAGAACAAAGCGGGATGCAATATGCTATGCTAACTTTGAATACAATAAGATATAGAATAAGCTCACCGTAGTGACTCGAGCACACTCTTAGGTGACTCGGTAGCCTACCGTTCTCGAGGCGCTGATCTCTCCGATGACATCTTGACCGCAGAAACCATCTGTTAAACCAAACATAAAGGGAAATTATGAATTTCAAACCAAAATCCTAGGAGAATATAAGGGATTTCTTGGTCAAATTCTAGTTAAATCTACAAGGGGCATATGCGCCGACGTCAGGTTCAAATTTTGCTCAGAAACCCCTCTTGATTAAACTTGGCCGTAAAATGACCAAAATACCCCCGGGCCAGGTTGAAATTTCGGCCATCTAGGTCACTTTCAAGTCTAAAAAATTTCAGCCACCCAAATAGCCCTCAAACCCAAAGTTTTGGGGCTGTTTTTGCACAAAACCCCCTGAATTTCACCCTTTTTGCACAAAACCCCCTAAATTTCAGCCATGATTTGCATATAACCCCTCAGATTTTGGCCAAATAAAAGTTCAGGAATTCTAGCTGATCATTGGTATACCAACTCGTCAAACTACAGTCCAATCTTTAAATAAAACCCCTCAAATTCCAGCCCTCTTTCTCATGACCAAAATCCCTTGAATTTCATGCAATTTTACCCTCAAAAAACCCGATTTGAGACGTGAAATCAAAACCCTAATTTGTTGCATGCCTAGCCTCTGATTTGCATGACAAAATAAAGATTAAATATGCAAGAGTTATGGAGGTTTACCTGAAGCAAAAGTCCGAGGGATTGAATCAAAGAACGCTCGAGGGACCCGAGAAGGCTTAAAAAGAATGTAAATTTGGAGGAATTCTTGAATCCGGCACCTGGAGGAAGCTTGAATCTCTGAAGCTATTTAGGGTTAAGGGAGACGAGGCGAGGAAAAGAAGGAAGCAAGAGAGAGAAGAGGGGGGCCGGCCGAAACCCTAGAGAAAAAGGAGGGTGGTCGGCCGAAAATAAAAAAAAAGAGAGAAAAAAAAAAAATAGAGAGAAGAAAGGCAATGGGTCCTCTAAATAGGGGGAGAGGATTCTTAGTTGGGCCTAAACCCATAGAAGAGGGAAAGAAGAAAAGAAAGAGAGAAACCCAGTTGAAGGCATGTTTGACCAAACCAAGTTGTGGTGGGTTTAGAATTCTAAATCTAATCAAAGAAGACTTGGAAACCTAATTAAAGAGGGTTTGGAATCCCAAATACAACAGATTTTGGGAATTTCAAATTCTCAACAAGGATTTGAATCCCAGCCCAACAGGATTCTCTAATCCCATCCCAAATAGGATTTAGAATCCCAACCACAACAGATTTCAGAATTTCACCTCAACAAGGATTTGGAATCCCATTCCAAATAGGATTTCTGTAATCCAGCCAAAGGATTTGGAATCTACCACAACAGATTTCGAGAATTTCAACCTCAACAAGGATTTGGAATCCTACCACAAATGTGATTTTGGTAATCCCATTCCCATAGGATTTCGATAATCCTAGCCCCCAGATTCACCAATCCTAGTCAAAGTAGGATTCGGCCAAACTCAAATCCCCACCGCATTCCTCTCTCCCACACGCAGGTCTTCACCCATCGAGATCAATTCTCATATGGTTCGAAGCAGTTAACCCTAAGTATACTCCAACTAGGTGTATGAGTATAAACTCGCTTCCTAATTTTGGTCGAAGTTCCCGAGAATAATTTCATATTCTTAAGGATAACTCGACAACCCCATTTTACTCTCACGGGATACTCCAATAAGGTATAATGCATAAATCGCTTCTATTTTGGCGAAGTTCCTCGAAAATTTCTTAAGGATAACTCACCACCTCCGAACGGTATACGGGATAAACCAATTCCTAAAACTTCTGAACGATGAGTATAAACTGGTTGACGCTACCAACGCTTGCATTGAAAAATCGCCGCTAAAGGTGGAATGTCAAGAGAAAAATTCTCGACGTCGGTCAACGCCGCATCTCCGTGAAAATTCCTCCCGCCGCGGGTCAACCCCGCAACGAAGGCCACAATGGAGAGTCCAGCTATTAAATGGCAACCCCAATCTCCTCCCATCGTGGTTAGCTAACGCCAAACGACGACGGAGAATTTGCCAATGCAAGGCTAAACCTTATGAAATATGAAGTTGATGGTCGGCCGACGACAACTCACCAAAGACGAAGCTAAAGCAAATAGTTCATTCATTAGCTTCGACTCGAGACTTCAACAACGGTCGACAATAAATGCAAAGATCGCTGACACTTCACCATCCTACAAAGCAATCGGATAGTCCCAAAGAATTGGAGAAGTCAAGATCCAAGCCATTTCTAGGTCCCATTATACCGATCGGTCAATATATCCAAAGTATTTCGCTTCTTCTATAAAAGAGCAACGCCAAAATACTTTGAGGGTATCTCAGAGACGCTTAAAATTGCCTATAAGTCCCCAACATAGCTCGTAATAATGTTGAGTTGATATTCGACGAAAGCCATCCGGACACGTAACGGCTAACCGCTGACAACACCGCAGTGATCGCGACGCAAACCCTCTCATCAAAGAGGCCCTACGCAGAAGTTTTCGGCGCCCCTTAGCCTTATGCGCTGGGGTCAAGGGGCCGCTCTTTATGGGTCCCGGGCACTCTAGAAATTTTTAGAAGCTCTATCCTTCCCGAACCGCCACCGATTCGGTCCCGCGAACCGACGTATAGGCATTGGCGCATGATGAAACGTGAACCGACGAGACGCCTAAGTCGACGAAGTCGACGGCTGCAAAGCAAGTCGACGAGGCATCCAAGCCGACATACCGATGAAGCTAATGAAGCAAATGTGAGTCGACGCTACGCCAAGTCAACGAACCGACGAATCGTGATAACAAATGGGATGAACCCGACCAAGCAACGAATCGCATGCAATGGGCCACGCCTGCCATCGAATAAATCCAAACCTCAAAACCTCAAAACGAAGCTCTGCGAAATAACCTGAGGAAAGCCACGGGAAAGCTCTGGCTCAAAACCAGACACCGAGAGGCTTCGGGTGGTCGAGACATCCGATGGTGTTCCCCGGAGACACTTAGAGGTGTCTCTACCGGCCGACATTAATGGTGTCTCTGCCTGGCCGACTAGAGGTGTCTCTGGCCACCGAGACACCTAGGTTCACCGGGCTTTGGGCCCACCCCGACCCGTATCCGCTTTACAACTCTATAAATATGAGATAGGGTCCATTTGGAGGATCTCGAATTTTGGAGAAGCCAAGCTCAAATTGCCTTCTCAACTCAGATCCAAACTTGGGAGCGACATCCATCTTCTTCGACACCAGATCCGTGATCTCTACAACTCTTAAGGGCTATTATCATCCTTTGTGAGATAATCCCTGTGGCTATTGTCCTCCTTCGTGAGATAATCCCCTAAAAAAGGTTCGAGATCGGATCTCGCATCTACCGCGATTCCTCGAGATTAAACTTCGCTTTGATCTCTAGAAGAGCTTTGATTTCGCTTGGTCGACCATTCGCTCGCTGTTATTTCCGTGAAATAAACCCCGCCACCGTAGATCTTTCTCTTTGATCACGACACGCCGCGTCCACGGACGGAATAAAGTCCCCGGCACAGGCAAAGACACCCACGCAAGCGAGGATCCGATAAACGGATCCCGCGTTTGTTTTGGTGAAAGAAAGTTATAATTTTTGTTTGATTTTCATTGTAATCGGGTCTTATAAAAAGACTTAGTTTTATTTTCTTGGATTCGTTTGTAATTCCATTAAGGTTTAACAAATTCAAGCAATGACAATCATCCCGACTTTCACCGCGAACATAGAGAAAGAAAAGTTGGTTGAGATAAGTAAATGTAATAAGTGGTTTTATATCATAACTTCCCCACCAATCTCTCCTCGACATCTGGCAACAAACTCCCCCTTGCCTTCCTATAAATTGAGACCTCATTTGCCATTCATGAGGACAACAAAAAAAAAGATAGAAAAAAGACTAAGAGAAATTAGAAAGAAAGAGAGACTTGAAGTGTTAAAGAGCAACGACAAGATCCTCTTTATTTTTTATTTTTGAAAGGAAGGAGAGCTCCAGAATATAGTCTGGAGATCCAAGATCCCATCTCCTTTTCCTTAAAGTTTGTAATATATTAGAAGGATAATAAAATTAATAGCTCTCTCAGATTTTACTGATATTTATTTAATTCTTTACTTTCTACTAATCGGGGTTTCTTTTAATAAGAGTAATTAATAGAAAGAAATAAATTCTCAAAGCATGCACCTCACAAAATTTTTACAAACAAAGTGATACTAATATGTATCTAAGGAGTAAATATTTAGGATTGCTCTACCTTGAGATCGTGATACGCTTGGTCAAGAAAATAAGCCTACCCAAATATTATTTCTCCTCCGATGGACACCAAAGACTACTTTAAACTTTTTGTAAAATATACACATCGGGCATTCCTACTCTTACACTCTCAAACCATACAATAAAGATCTCTCTTTTATATATGTGCATCCTTGAACTTCGTATCAATTATGATCTCCAATTCCCTTAAATAGACCTTGATAGGACAGTAAAGAGATACCCAAATTTGAGTGCAAATAGGAGATCAAACGAATAGACGAACGGCTGAGATTAAATCTTGAAAATTACCAAATTTCATCATAACCATCGATGCTAAATCACGACCATCGATGGTCCCTTGGTAAACATTGATGGTTCAACTATAGCTATTGATGGTGCTGATTCTAGTTTCTGGATTTCTTCGATTGAATCCTGTCACCATCGATGGTTTCCTATGACCATCGATGGGTCATTGTAGACCATTAATGGTGCTAATTTCTATTTCTATTTTCCTCCGATTGGCTCCTGTAACCATCGATGAGATGCTTGACTATCGATGGGTGCTTCTTGACTATCGATGGTTTGAAGGCAGAAATCAACGTTCGTATTGATTTTTGGATCGTTTCAAACCACATCTTGCTCGAACCTATTTATACCTGAAATATATCATCACACAAAACATATTAATAGTAAATGAGAGTTTGCTATTATTCAAACAAGAGATATTTTATGAACAACATTCTAACAATCTCGTACGAACAACGTTCTAACAGTTGATGTCAAATAGTTTCAATGTAGATGATTTAGACTTGGGTATGAAGATTTCTACACAGTTCCATCATCTTTTATATCTTTTACACGTTTTCAATTTATATATGGAATTTTTGCATATTTACTACTCAAATCTTTCATATTTATAAATTTACTCTTCAAATATTAGTATTTGCAAAATCCTTTATTCTCTCACATTGAGTTTTCCTACCCCTCCCACTTGACAGCTTCTAGACTTTAAACAAAAATATCACAAATCTATCAGGAATTTGAAATTTTGACGTTTCCTATATATAAACCAATATTGTTAAGTTAGAGGGGTAGAAAACCCAATGTGAGAGTTTGAATAATATTGTAAATACTAAGATTTGAGGGGTATATACAAAAACCCCTATTATTATATATACATACATACATACATACATACATACATACATACATATATATATATATATATATATATATATATATATATATATATATATATATATATATATATATATATATATGAGACAAATAGACTTAGGTTTAAGCATAAGTTTTTGCAGTGAAGGCCCAATCTCATCTACTCTACAACCCATGTAAATGTGATCCCCATTTGAATGAGTGGATTGGAATATTCATCACTACCAAGCACAAAACTTATGCTTGGTACAAACAATTCCTCCATATAGCTCTCTCTCTCTCTCTCTCTCTCTATATATATATATATATATATATATATATATATATATATATATATATATATATATATATATATATATATATATAGCAAGGCTCCTATAAACTTAAGTTGATAAGAGATGGTGTCCACCAACTTTTATATCCATTGATGTTGCCTTGGGATAGGTGAAATCAAAATGCACACAAATCCCAAAGATGCTTTATATCTTTCACGGATCACAAGTCAACATCAATGATTAGAAAAGTTTGTGGATGATTATTCCTATCAACTTAAGTTTATAGAGCCTTGCTCTCTCTCTCTCTCTCTCTATATATATATATATATATATATATATATATATATATATATATATATATATATATATATATATATATATATATATATAGCAAGGCTCCTATAAATCTAAGTTGATAGTAGATCTATCATTATATCCATTGATTTTGCCTGAGATCCGTGAAATTAAGATGCACACAAATCTCAAAGTGGGCTTTATCTCTTTCACTGATCCCAAGGCAACATCAATGGATAGAAAAGTTAGATGATTATTCCTATCAACTTAAGTTTATAGAGCCTTGCTTTATATATATATATATATATATATATATATATATATATATATATATATATATATATATATATATATATATATATATATATATATATATATATATATATATATATATATATATATATATATATATATATATATATATATATATATATATATATGATATATATATATATGTGGAAATACTGCAGGATGAATATGAGAGTGTGTAAAGAAATACCATGAGCAAGGAGTCTATATGATCAAAAGGTGTGACCTCACCACTATCTGGAAATTTCATTTAGAAATGAGTCACATTTATATATATATCATTATATATATATATGTGTGTGTGTGTGTGTGTGTGTGTGTGTGTGTGTGTGTAGGTGTGTATACATATATATATATATGTATATATATATATATATATATAGATATTATATATATATATATATATATAGATACACACACACACACATATATATAATACTATTATAAAAGTTTGTTGGTATGTTAAAACATTTCTTTTGAAAATACCCTTTAAAACACATACATGCATACATAAAACACATGCATCCATACATAACCATGCCCCATACATCTGTAAGCCCCAATTAAATGTATTATTATTCATAACCCCAAATAATTTCACCATGACTAAGTTGTTTATATTTTGTAACCTCCCATTAATATATTAATTCCCATAATTTTACTAATTATCACTATTATAATTAAAAAATGTTACAACCATTCATCTTCTTATTAAACCACTATAAATCATATCTAATCCATATATATATATATATATATATATATATATATATATATATATATATATATATATATATATATATATATATATATATATATATATATATATATATATATATATATATATATATATATATATATATATATATATATAATCTATTTGCATTCGTAACATCCCCATTAAAATGCCATTATATCAACATAACCTTACCACTAATAATTAATATTAAACATACCATTACTCATTTAATCACCATCATAATCTCACCACTAAGCCCCCCATTATCACCATTAATCTAAAATTAAACTCTCGCCCTGAGATCTCATCATAAGGAACCCTCTTCCATCTCTACTCTATGTATTTTGGTCTTTTAACCTTACAACCTCACCCAAACCAATTCCCACATCAACATCAACAAAGCCATCCTCATAAGATCAAAATTATTTCTAAATACCCATATAAAAATCTTACCCACACATTCTCCTTTCAACCCACACCACAAGATCGCTTTCTTCCCCTTTGCCCATCGTGGAGCAACCAAGAAACCCATTCAAAATACTATCAAATCCAAATGATATAGACCCACTAATCTTCTCGCCAAAGCTATCTCTCAACCAATGAGAACCAAATGAAGCACCAAACAAGAAACAATGCAAACATCAGACCACCTTGCTTCGCCGTCAGAGTCGCTGGGCTCTCCATTTTTTTCACACCGAATTAACACTCGCAGCCTTTGCCTCAGATCGACCACTCACGCCATCGCTCTCTCATCGGCCACCAGACTCATGCCTCATATACATGAATGAAATCTTTGAGTTTATATGCTTTGTAATAAAAGTTGGAGAGCTATCAAAGTGACCATTGCCCGTAAAACCTTTTACCTATTTGTCACATTTAGTGTTGCATAAACTAACTATAATCCTATAATTGCATTGCTTATTTCATCCATAATCTACTTCAAGATTTTTGCTCACAAAGATCACGGTAATGCATAATAGAAATTCTTTTTGAGTGAAGATTTTTTTGTTCCAATCATGCAAAGACGGACAAAATTCAAATCTCACAATTGCTATTTCAATAAGAAAAAGTACAATATTTCTTTCTTATTTTGAAATTTGACCTTCAAAGCATTAAAACTATTATTAGGCCCCCAGTTCTTAACTTATTTTGAAATGAATCCATCAAATCAAGAGTAGAAGTGGCAACTAGAGGGATTAATTTAAAACAACTTATGAAAAGTGGGGGACCTAATTAATTTTAATGATTTGAGGGATTTGTTTTAGTGTACTTAAGAATTGGGGGATCCAATAGCAATTTAATGATTCAAGGGACTAATTTCAAAAATATAAAAGGTTTAAACACAAATAAATAAGAAATATGGGTTGGGCCTATTCAAAACTTAAAAAGTTAATAAAATAAGGAGGAAACGAAAGAGCCGATATGGCACAAACAAAAAAGAGGTCAAATTTTAAAAGTTTGGCAGCCCAAACTAAAAAAATAACGGCAATAATTACTTATTTCGGTTAATTTCACAAAATCCCCCCCAACTTTGGGGGTGTTGCACATAATCATCCTGAACTTTGTCTATCTAACACATAACTCCCCTAAACTTTGAGGTGTCTCATGAAACCCTCTTAAAGTTTGAACTTTCTTACCAGACCCCCTTCGTGTAATTTGAAAATTTCTTCAAGAGAAAAAAAATCTAAAATTTATAAGAAGAAGTATATTGGTTGTAAATGTCTAGATGACAAATGACAAGGTTTGAAATTTTTTGTATCAAGGATGTTTTATTTATTTACAAAGTACATGCAAGGGGGTCATATGTGGTATAACATGGGGGTTTTGTAAGACACCTTAACAAGTTTAGCAGGGGTTATGTGGGAGAAACAAAGTTCATGAGGGTTTAGTGCAATACCCTGAAAGTTTTTTTTTAGGTGTTGGGGTGGGGGGGTTGGTGTTCGGAAATTAACCAAAAAATTTAAGGCAATCAACCCAACAACCTTAAAGATGATGATGATGATATAATAATCAATATTTACTTATTTGTGTGTGTAAAGGCTTTGTTACCTCAATAGTTTTATGCCAATATTGTCATTTAATCATATGGAATATTGTCATTCAAACTATGCATTAGTACTTTTGAATCATTTGTATGAGTGCATATAGGTGGATGAAAAGAAATGACTAAGATTGGGAGACTATTTGTCACGAAGGTTTGATTCTCACTGCCTCTTTAAATTTTTAAGCTCTTTTGCAAATATTAATTAGGGCTTCCAATCTTTTACTCTTTGCATTGTTTGTGGACATTTTGTTAGGTGTAGATTAGGTCCGAGAATAAAGAATCCTATACTTTCTAAATTATGCCGCACATTATGTTTAGGGATGGGTCTACATCAAGCATCAATCTTTATAAGAAGATCACCTTTATAAGAAGCTTACACATGGAATTTTAAGAATGTTGTCTCCTACTTTAGTTGTTCAAAAAGACATGATATATGTTATGTGTGAACCATGCATGTGCAATATGAAAAACTGTGATTAAAGTATTTCAACTCAAGTAGAAAGAAATAAAATAAATCAAACATCTATATGCTATAAATCTTATCTATATGGTATATATCTTTCTAATCAAGTAACTTAAAAATAAACTAAAAGAAATAGACACCTTAGCTGATATAAGCTTAAGATGCTCCACGATCTTTGCAAGGTGTTTAGTTTAGTATCCTACTTATGTTAGAGCCACATCAATTTAAGTTTGTTCAGCAACAAATGTACGCCTCTAACTATCCGATACACACAATTCATAGCTTCAAAGCTTCTAATCAAATATGTCTACCATATCATCTATAACTCCTACAAATTAAATACACATTCAAAGCTCAAACCAAAAACTCAATTTATATTGGGATGGAAAAGTTACCATAGTCGAGAATGTCATCTTCTTTCGAGGATTGAATTTGTCCAAAATGTATTAGCAAAAATGCTTTCATCTCTAAGTCAATTAGAATTTTGAGAAATTGTTTCGACATGAGCCAGCTTTGATGTGATTTTGATTGATATAATCAAACTTAAAGTTCGTTCTTTCTTTTGAATGGAATAACCTATTATGAGACTACAGGAGCGCCATTTTTTCACTTGCAATTTTATTGATATATTGAAATTGAAGTTCTTTCATTTGAATGAAATAACCAACTTCGAGAGTATAGTAGCTTTGTTTTTCACTTGGATTGTATCAATTATGATTTTTATTTATGTAACGATATTGAAGCTTTCTTTTGAATGGAATAATATGAGATTATAGTAGATTTTTTTCATTTTGATTGTATCAATTCAAATATTTTATGGATTTTGTGATATTAGGAAACTCAACTCAAACTATGTGAAAATTAACAAGTATTTAGCATTTTTATTTTTGGAGCATTTTTATCTCTTAACAATGTAACTACGCAACGCATCGCACACTATAGTAGTGTGTTTGTGTGTGTGTGTAGAAAATATCGTATGAGGTATGCTATTTGATAAATGAGCTACCAAGAAATAGCCAATGGTGAGGCCCACCTAGTCACATCAAAAGCTGGACCTCACCAGCCTATCTTTGGTAGCTCATTTTATAAAATGGTGCCACCATACCCATCATTCCATATATATATATATATATATATATATATATATATATATATATATATATATATATATATATATATATATATATATATATAGCAGTGATCTTGTTCATAATGATAGTGCACCAACTTTCTAACCACTCATCTTGCTTGGGATCCGTGAAAGATATAGGGCACTTTGAGATTTGTGCATCACAAATCTCAAGGCAAGATGAGTGGATAAAAAAGTGGTGCACCACTATTCATTATGAACTTAAGTTCAGAGCCTTGCTCTATATATATATATATATATATATATATATATATATATATATATATATATATATATATATATATATATATATATATATATATATATATAAGTCTTATGAACTTGTTCATAGTGCACCAACTTTTTATCCACTCATCTTATCTGAGATTTGTGATGCACAAATCTCAAAGTGGGCTTTATATCTTTCACTGATCCCAAAGCAAGATGAGTGGTTAGAAAAGTGTGCACCACTATTCATTATGAACTTAAGTTCATAGAGTTTTCTTATATATATATATATATATATATATATATATGTGTGTATATATATATATATATATATATATATATATATATATATATATATATATATAGTCATGTGTGACTCAAATATCAAAGGTGTATGATTTGTTCTGGTTCTCAATCTTGATTGCATGTAGAAACAAGTTAGTATTTGAGTTGGAGCCTTGTGGAGTTCTTATGTCTAAGAGTTGCTAGGAGTTGTTACCTAATCCCGAGTAAACTAACATTAGATTTCACTCCTATTGATTTCCTATTGGCCAAGACTTCATGCAGCATGTGAAACCTCGGTCGCTTATTGAATTGGGAATCTCCTATAAAAGGAGAAGTTCGTAGCGGACAGAGGTAATATCATCAATCAGGTTTACACCAAAACAGAGAATAAGAGGTTTTCGCCAAGCCTATTAGTTATATTTCGCTCTCTTTTATTCCTTTGTTTTAGGGAGATTGTATTAGGCTTTTGGGGTGTGATTTAGGATTGAGTGATTGAGGGATTCAACATTGTATTCCTCACAATTAGTAAATCTATTCTCCTCCTTTGCCCGTGGATGTAGGCCACAAGCCGAACCACGTATATCTTTGTGTTCATGTGCTCTTGATATTTTTTGTGCTTTCGTGTGATTGATATTAGTTTATCCTGGGGTTTGTCATAACAAATTGGTATCAGAGCCATCAGCTATCAATCGGATGAGAAGATGACGAAAACCATTACAAAGTGGGATATCGAGAAGTTTGACGGCAACATCAGTTTTAGTCTTTGGCAAGTTAGGATGATCGCCGTGTTGACACAGAGCGGATTGAAGAAGGCTTTGTTCGGAAAGTCGAAGAAACCGGCTACAATGACGGAGGAAGATTGGGATGAGTTGGATGATAAAGCTCTCACAGAGATCCAGTTATGTTTGACAAATGAAGTTTTACAAGAAGTTCTCATGGAGAAGACATTCGCTGATTTGTGGTCTAAATTGGAGGATATGTATATGACGAAGTCGCTCACTAATCACCTCCTTTTGAAGCAGCGTTTGTACACACTTCAGATGTCAGAAGAAACACCTATCAAATCTCATATTGGTGAATTTAATTCTGTGATTACAGATTTGAATAAGATTGATGTTAAGATCGATGATGAAGATCAAGCCCTATTGTTATTGTGTTCTTTGCCGCCTTCCAACAAGCACTTCAGGGATACTATGATTTACGGTCGAGTACTATTGGCATCAAGGATGCCAAAGAGAACTTGTTGAATAAGGAGAAGATCGACAAAGAGTTAATCACAAGCGAAAGTAGTGATAAAGCTGATGGCTTGTTTGTTCGAGGAAGATCGGAAGAAATGGGCTTTGGAGGTAACAGGTATAAGTCGAAACACATGAATCTGACCTGTAGATATTGCAAGAAGAAAGGGCATATCAAGACCGATTGTTACAGATTGAAGAACAAGAATAAACAAGATGAGTATGAAGAAAAATCAAAGGAGGACTCTAGTGAAGTTGGTATTGCTGAAGATGTGATTTTGTTGGTTACCGATGATAAAACCAGGAGCACTGATGATTGGATTTTGGATTCGGGTTGTTCCTATCATATGTATGCTAATCGGGACTGGTTCGCCACTTATGAAGCTATTGATGGTGGAATTTTTCTCATGGGGAATAACGCCTCATGTAAGACTGTTGGGAAAGGCACAATTCGGATTAAGATGCATGATGGAGTCATCAGGACTTTGACTGATGTTAGGCATATTCCAGGATTAAGGAAGAATCTCATCTCTTTGGGCACTCTTGATCGTCATGGGTGCAATTTTTCAGGTGAAGGTGGAGTTCTTAGAGTTATGAAAGGCTCTCTTGTAGTTATGAAAGGAAAGAAGATCGGCAGCTTGTATGTGTTGCAGGGTTCTACCGTTACCGGTTCGGCTGTAGTTATATCATCGATATCTGGAGTTGATACTAACAGATTATGGCATATGAGACTTGGTCATATGAGTGAGCACGGATTGGCCGAGTTGAGCAAGAATGGTCTTTTATGTGGACAGAGTATAGTGAAATTAGGATTCTGCGAGCATTGTATTTTCGGAAAGCAAAAAAGAGTCAGCTTCAGTATGGCAGTGCATCAAACTAAAGGTGCTTTGTATTACATTCATTCAGATCTTTGGGGACCTTCTCAAGTTGCCTCGAAGGGTGGTAGTTCGAGATATATGTTGACCTTCATTGATGACTACTCCAGGAAAGTTTGGGTCTACTTTTTGAGACATAAATATGAGGTGTTTGTGACTTTCAAGTAGTGGAAGTCTTTGATTGAGAAGCAGATTGGAAGGCTGATTAAGAGGCTTAGAACTGATAATGACCTTGAGTTTTGTGGAGGAGAATTTAATGAGTTCTGTAAGAAGGAGGGAATAGTTAGACATCGTACAGTCTCTCGCACACCATGACAAAATGGAGTGGCAGAACGTATGAACAGAACCCTAATGGAGAAAGCTTGTTGTATGATGTTCAATGCAGGTTTAGGCAAGGATTACTGGGCGGAAGCGGTGAATACGGCTTGTTACTTAGTGAATCGGTCGCCATCTACTGCTATTGGTTATAAAATTCCAAAGGAGGTTTGGTCCGGTAAGCCTACGGATTATTCTAAACTTAGAATATTTGGTTGCCCTGCATATGCGCATGTTAGTCAAGGGAAACTTGAGCCACGAGCGAAGAAGTGCATATTCCTAGGTTATGCATCGGGTATTAAAGGTTTTAGGTTGTGGTGTCCTGATCCGAAGTCTCTTAAGATTATTATCAGCCGTGATGTTACTTTTGCTGAGTCTGCTATATTCCACCAGAAACGGTCATCGATTTCAGTTGATGATAAGGTACGCACTACAAGACATAAGGTGGAGTTAGAAATTCGTGATTCAGCTCATCAACAGGATAAAACTACGAGAGTTCAGCAGTCATATCCCATTCAAGTAGATGAAGCACATCAGCAGCTACAGGAAGAGCGGGAATACACTATTGCTAGAGATCGGTCTAGATGAGATATTCGACCACTGCGAAGATATGAAGATACAGTAGCTTATGCATTATCGGTTGACAATTTTGTGCCATTCAGCTATTCAGGAGCTACTTTAGGTGATGACTTCGCTAAGAGTTACGGTCATCGTGCGGACAATTCAGTCGATTTGTTGAGGAGGCCTCTTTCAGTTGGCAAGTTCAAGCCGAGTTTGGACTTGATCAATACGTGCCGCACTTAGATGCCCTACGAGGCTATTGGAGAAGGTGGGGTAAGTTAAGCTTATTTTGGAGTGAGGAATTTTGGCATATTTAAGTCAAGGTGGAGATTTGTCATGTGTGACTCAAATATCAAGGTGTATGATTTGGTTCGGGGTTCTCAATCTTGATTGCATGTAGAAACAAGTTAGTATTTGAGTTGGAGCCTTGCTGGAGTTCTTATGTCTAAGAGTTGCTAGGAGTTGGGTTACCTAATCCTGAGTAAACTAACATTAGGATTTCACTCCTATTGGATTTCCTATTGGCCAAGACTTCATGCGAGCATGTGAAACAATTCTCAGCCGTTCATTGAATTGGGGAATCTCCTGTAAAAGGAGAAGTTCGTAGATCGGACAGAGGTAATATCATCAATCTGCAGTTTACACTAAAAACAGAGAACAATAGGTTTTCTCGTCAAGCCTATTAGTTATATTTCGGCTCTCTTTTATTCCTTTATTTTAGAGAGATTGTATTAGGCTTTTGGGGTGTGATTTAGGATTGAGTGATTGAGATTCAACATTGTATTCCTCACAATTTGCCATTCTCCTCCTTCACCATGGACATAGCCAGTTTTAACCATGTATATCTTTGTGTTCTGTGTTCTTTATTTTTCGCTTTCGTGTGATTGATATTAGTTTTTCCCTGTGGTTTGTCATTATATATATATATATATATATATATATATATATATATATATATATATATATATATATATATATATATATATATATATATATATATATATAGAGAGAGAGAGAGAGCAAATCTCTATAAACTTAAGTTTATAGGGAATATATACACTAATTTTTTATCCATTAATGTTGCTTTAGATTTGTGCCATCAAGAGATGCTCAAATCTCAAAATGGCCTTCATATCTTTTATGGATCCCAAGGCAACATCAATGGATAGAAAAGTTGGTGTATGACTATTCCTATAAACTTAAGTTTATAGGATTTTATATATATATATATATATATATATATATATATATATATATATATATATATATATATATATATATATATATATATATATATATATATATATATATATATATATATATATCTCTCTCTCTTACATCTTGCTATTTCAGAATAAAATTGTTGTTCTACAAACTTTATTTTAGAAAAGCTTTGGTGGTTTTATTCGAGCATAGGCTGAACTCAGGCTTTTTTTAAGTGGAGGAATGAATTTCGAATTAATTGATATAACAGGGGTCTAAAACGACTCGTTAGGGGTGTTGATTTTAGGAATTGGCCTGCCTAATCAAGAGAAGTGTCCATCTTCTTAGCTAACACAGATGCACATATTTTGATGCAGAAGTTTGAACAAAAGAAAAGGATGCATTAGTAATAAATCAATAGATAAAACAACTGTTGTCAGTTCTTAACTCTCCTTAGCACATATAATAATGTAATCCAGAATAGCATCAAGTTACAGAAAGTTGACATTCCCGAACTTTATACATCTTTTCCATGAATCGTCATGATAAATATACTACATACCGAAACATCATATAGGAAAAACTTTCAAGTTTAAAGCTTTGAACCTATAAATCATGCTGGTGAATATATGAAAAAAGGAAAAAGAAAACTAATTGCTTCTGTGCATACATGGTATTCAAAAAAGATGCATGCAAAATAAAATTATTTCTAGAGCATGAGAATGAAAACTACATTTTTCAAGTAGCTGAAGATATGAAATAGTGTCAATATTAATTCTCAGAAAATGTACAAAAATATTTGTAGAACATGCACAAAAACATGCAAGACAGCTTTCAGTTCAAGAGTCGACTACTAGGCATTGTAGTCTAATCCGCAATGACAAAGGTGTTTCGGTGGGAACGAGTAGTCGACTAATCTGTATTGTAGTCGACTAATCTACAGTGTATTAGTCGACTAATCTGAAGCAGTAGTCGACTAATCTGGGCAGATTCCGAATACGGGTTTTGGTTTTAAATCCGGTTCGTTTAGAGTTTATATATAACCCTAAACCTGATTATTTGGAAGTTTTCAAGCACGTTTTGGAGCAGCCTTTGAGAGGGTTTTGTGCATCTTTGGAGAGGAGATCTTTTGAGAGATTGAGAGGTTTGTTTTTAGGGTTTCTTTGTGAGAACTTGTAATCCTAATTTGTATTCTCTCTTTCTATTAGTGAAAATCCCCCCTCCTTACCCCGTGGACGTATGTAACTTGCCGAACCACGTAAATCTCGTGTCTTTACTCTTTTATTGTGTTTTGGCTTTCCGTTTGTGGTGGTTTCTCTCGACGGTTCCGCGGTCCGCTTCAACAATTGGTATCGAGCTATTGTTCGATTGAAAGTGGTGTAATTTCTAATTTGAGGGGTGTTCGTGATTCCCGAGAGAAGCGGATTCACGAAGACAAACAGAGGATGGCCAAACAAGAATCACCAAAGTGGGAAAATTCGAGATTGAAAAGTTCAATGGGAAGAACGACTTTTCCTATTGGAGGATGCGATGAAAACTTTCTAATTTCGCAAAATTGCACAAGGCTTTGGATGGAAAGGAGAAGAAGAACAAGGATATGTCCGTGAGGATTGGGAGGAGTTGGATCCGAAGCACGCCGATTATCCTATGCCTTGAGAGGGATGTAGCTTTGGTAGATGGAGAGGAAACGGTCATGGCTGGAAGAAGTTAGAGGGTACCTTCATGACGAAGAGTCTAACTAACCGGATCTACTTAAAATCCAAATTGTATACTTGCAAGATGGAGGAGGGCTCATCAATCCGGGAACACATCAACAAGTTTGATAGGATCATATCAGATTTGAAAGACATAGATGTTAAAGTAGGAGACGAGGATCACGCGCTTCTACTACTCGTCAGCCAAGTCTTATGAGAACCTGGTGCAAACACTGATGCTTGTGGGAGAAAATTTAAAGATGGATGAGACTAGAACGGCACTTCTAGCGGACGATCTTCGGAAGATTGCAACTAGTGACATGACCACTGGTGGTAACAAGGAACAAGCGCAGGGATTGTTTGCAAGAGGAAGGAGCAATGAGCGAGGAAAAGGCAAGAGAGGAAAGTCTAGATCTAAATCAAGACCTCTTGCGGGAAAAGGATGTTTCAAGTGCGGTGAAGCTGGGCATTTCAAAGTCGACTGTCCAAATAAGAGAGTAGGTGGAAAGAAGAACAACAACAAGACTGAGAGGAGAGAGGGCAAGGAAGAAGCGAAGCACGCTCTGAGGAAGGGAGCGATAAGGAGTGCTATGTCGCCACGGGTGGCGAGGATACCCTGGAAGTGGATACTTGATTCGGTTGCTCTTACCATATGTGTCCAAATAGGAAGTGGTTTACTACCACAGGCATTAATGGTGGAATCAGATGATGGGGAATAACCATGCTTGTAAAACAAGTGGGCTAGGTAATATCAAATAGTGTCAATATTAATTCTCGGAAAATGTACAAAATATTTGTAGAACATATGCACAAAACATGCAAGGCAGTTTCGGGTTGATAGTCGACTACTAGGCATTGTAGTCGACTAATCTAAATGAACTGAAGCGAGTTTGGTACAGGAGCAGTAGTCGACTAATCGTATTGTAACTAATCTCTGATGTATTAGTCGACTAATCTGAAGCGATAGTCGACTAATCTGGCGAATCGAATCTGGGTTTGGTTTTAAATCCGGTTCGTTTAGAGTTTATATATAACCCTAAACCTCGATTATTTGGAAGTTTTCAAGCGTTTTGGAAGCCTTTGAGAGGTTTTGTGCATCTTTGGAGAGGAGATCTTTTGAGAGATTGAGAGGTTTGTTTTAGGGTTTCTTTGTGAGAACTTGTAATCCTAATTTGTATTCTCTCTTTCTATTAGTGAAAATCCCCTCCTTACCCGTGGGCGTATGTAACTTGCAGAACCACGTAAATCTCGTGTCTTTACTCTTTTATTGTGTTTTGGCTTTCCGCTTGTGGTGGTTTCTCTCGGCGGTTCCAGCCCGTCAGCAACAATTGGTATCGAGCTATTGTTCGATTGAAAGTGGTGTAATTTCTAATTTGAGGGGTGTTCGGTGATTCCCGAGAGAAGCGGATTCACGAAGACAAGCAGAGGATGGCGTCAAACAATGAATCGATCAAAGTGGGAAAATTCGAGATTGAAAAGTTCAATGGGAAGAACGACTTTTCCTATTGGAGGATGCAGATGAAAAACTTTCTAATTTCAAAAAATTGCACAAGGCTTTGGATGGAAAGGAGAAGAAGAACAAGGATATGTCGGTGAGGATTGGGAGGAGTTGGATCTCGAAGCACGCAAGGCCGATTATCCTATGCCTTGAGAGGGATGTAGCTTTCTTGGTAGATGGAGAGGAAGCTGCGTGTGGAAGAAGTTAGAGGGTACCTTCATGACGAAGAGTCTAACTAACCGGATCTACTTAAAATCCAAATTGTATACTTGCAAGATGGAGGAGGGCTCATCAATCCGGGAACACATCAACAAGTTTGATAGGATCATATCAGATTTGAAAGACATAGATGTTAAAGTAGGAGACGAGGATCGCGCGCTTCTACTACTGTCTCTTAGAAGTCTTATGAGAACCTCGTGCAAACACCGATGCTTGTGGGAGAAAATTTAAAGATGGATGAGACTAGAACGGCACTTCTAGCGGACGATCTTCTAAGATTGCAACTAGTGACATGACCACTGGTGGTAACAAGGAACAAGCGCAGGATTGTTTGCAAGAGGAAGGAGCAATGAGCGAGGAAAAGGCAAGAGAGGAAAGTCTAGATCTAAATCAAGACCTCTTGCGGGAAAAGGATGTTTCAAGTTGCGGTGAAGCTGGGCATTTCAAAGTCGACCGTCCAAATAAGAGAGTAGGTGGAAAGAAGAACAACAACAAGACCAGAGGAGAGGGCAAGGAAGAAGCGAGCTACGTTTGAGGAGGAAGGGAGCGATAAGGAGTGCTATGTCGTCCGCGGGTGGGGATACCTCGAAGTGGATACTTGATTACGGTTGCTCTTACCATATGTGTCCAAATAGGAAGTGGTTTACTACCTACGGAGGCATTAATGGTGGAACTGTATTGATGGGGAATAACCATGCTTGTAAAGCAGTGGGGCTAGGTAATATCAAAATCAAGATGCATGATGGAGTGGTTCGAACCTTGGCGGATGTGAGGCATGTTCCCGACTTGTGGAAGAATCTTATCTCAGTTGGTGCTTTGGACACCGGTGGTTGCGAGGATTGTGACGGAAAATGGAGTGAAGAGGTTGTTCGTGGTTCCTTAGTAGTGATGAAGGGTGTTAATCACGGTAATCTATATACTCTCTCGAATACGGCGGTGGCGAGAATCACGGTTGGAACTGAAGGAAGTGGTGGAGACCCATGTGAGCACACGGTTATGGCATAGGCGGCTTGGGCATATGTCGAGAAGAAGTCTAGTTACGCTTGGTAAGAGGGTCGCTAAAGAATCGGAAGGAACCTAGCATGGATTTTTCGCGAGGATTGTGTGTATGGAAAGTCACCGCGAGGTCAAGTTTGACGACAAAGTCTAAGAGCGAGGATACTAGATTATGTGCACACGGATGTTTGGGGTCCGGCTCGGACAACTTCAAAGGGTGGTTCAGGTATTATGTCGTTTATAGATGATTATTCTAGGTATGCTTGGATTTACTTTCGAAGCACAAGAATGAGGTGTTGAGACATTCAAGAAGTGGAGAACAATGGTTGAGAACGAGGGCGGAAAGAAATTGAGCCGAGATCCGATGCAGGTCACAGTATCTGAGATGGTGCTTTCAAGGAGTTCTACGTGATCGGGGAATTGTTCGACCTTTGGACAGTCAGGTCTACCTGCAATGGGGTCGGAATTTGAACCCGAACAACTAACGGGGAGAAGCGATGAGTATGCGATCTTATGCGGGGATTGGACGAATGGTGGGCGAAGCGGTGGCTTCTGACTTGTTACATTGTGAACCGTTCACCACATTCGACATTGGATGGTGATACACCTATAGGGTGTGGTCGAGAGAACATCACAGTTATGATAGGCTCAATTTTTGGATGTACCGCCTACTATCCGCGTCAAGCGAGAAAGCTTGGCGAGGGCCAGAAGGCAATATTCTTGGGATATGCAAAGGCGTAAAGGCTATCGCCGGTGTACGGAAGATTCAAAGTTAAGTGGTCGTGAGGGATGTTACCTTTGATGAGAAATCCATGATTGCTAGAAGTCCAAGGATGATGGTGTTATGGTGGTGAGACTTCTAAGTCTCGAGTTATTGAAATAGAACCTAAAGACCAACTAGGTTCTAATCGTGCTCAAGTGGGAAGTCGGGTAGATGATGAGCTTGAGCAGGAGGAGGTTCAGCGAGGAAAATACAGGCACTACAACAACTGACTCGAGGATAATTTGGCTACTAGGCCAGCGAGCATACAAGGGTTACGAGGAGTGATCAACCTGAAGCACTATGGGCTGAGCTAATATGATTGAATCGCACTCTGGGTGGAGGAGGGCGAGGCGGTCTCCTTCAAAGGAGCTATTAGGGACAAGGATAGTGAGAGTTGGTTGGCTGCGATGGAGGAAGAGATGGAATCTCTTGAAGAATCATACATGGGAGGTGGTCCCATTGCCCATAGGAAGAAAAGCTATGGTTGTAAGTGGGTGTATAAAAGAAAGGAAGATCTTTGAGCTTCGGTGGTGTAAGATACAAGCGAGGCTAGTGTCTAAGGGTTTTGCACGAAGAAGGTGTGGATTACAATGAGATATTTTCTCGGTGGTGAAACATACTTCTATGGTGCTATTGAGTATTGTTGCTTATGGTGATTTTGAGTTGGATCAACTCGATGTTAAAAGCGGCCTTCTTGCGGAGACTTGGATGAAGAGATCTACATGCATCAACTTTGAGGGCTACAAGGTTGAGGATAAGGAGAATCATGTGTGTCATTTGAGGAAGTCATTGTATGGATTAAAGCAATCTGATGGTACAAGCGATTTGACTCCTTCATCTTTGGCATGGGTTTTCAGCGATCATGATTGTTGTGTTTACATTAGGGCTTCCGGAGGTAATTTTATCTATCTTCTTTTGTATGGATGACATGCTTATTGCTTCTAAGAGCGGGGTGGAGATAGATAGGTTAAAATCTCAACTTGGTGAAGAGTTCGAGATGAAGGACATGGGTCTTGCTAGGAAAATCTGGGTATGGAGATTAGAAGAGGCGAGCGAATCGACAATTGTTCTTAGTCGGAAGGGCTACATAGGCGGGTGATCCGAGGTTCGGGATGCAAAGTGCTAAGTCGGTGGTGACTCCATTGGCTCCACTTTAGGCTACGGTAATCAATCTCCCACTACAATGGGAAGAAGGCACATGGGCGTGTTCCCTATGCTAGTGCAGTTGGCGGTTTAATGTATGCAATGGGTGTACCCGCATGATATTCCTGAGGTTAGTGTGGTCGGTAGATTCATGGCGAATCCGGAAAGGCGAGCTGGGAAGCGATGAAGTGGGTCCTCAGGTACTTAAAGGGTACCGTTGATATGGAGTCTGTGTTTTGGTGGAGAAACATGTCAGATTGGTTTGTGGACTCGATTATGCGGGCGATCTAGATGAGGCCGATCTACTTGGTTATGTATTTAAGATACATGGAGCTCCGGTTAGTTGGCGATCGATGTTACAGCTACGGCACTTTCTACTACAGAGTGAGTACATGGCCATGACAGAGGGAGTGAATGAAGACCGGTTATGGGGTCTTCTAGACGATTTGGGGATTGAGCAGAAAACGTGAACTTGTGGTGTGACAAATGTGAGTGCAATTCACTTGGCGAAGAATCAGTTCATCATGCTCGTACCAAGCATATCGATGTCGTATCATTTTGTGCGGATGTCATAGAGGAAGGTGATATTTCTCTCATGAAGGTGCACACGAATGAGAATCCCGGACATGTTAACCAAGGTGGTCATAGTAAGTTTAAGCATTGCTTAGACTTGCTTCATATCACTCGTGTTGATTTGCCCAAGAGGGCATGGCCTCTCTGGCTAATGGGTAAGGTGGAGTTGATTTGAGGTGAACTACGATGAGCTTCATCCTCGTGGAGGGTGAATGAGGCACCATGGTGTAGTGGCGCACTGATTGGCCTCGATTGGCCGATGGAGATCTCTAGATGTTCTTGGTGTTCTTCGGTGTTCGTCCAAAATTTGAGGTAAATCAAATGATGTACGAGGTGGAGAATTGTAGAACATGCACAAAACATGCACAAGCATTAGAGCAAGTATCACTACTAGGCATTGTAGTCTAATTAATCCGGCAAATGACGTAAAGTAGGTTTTCGGTCGGGAACGTAGTGCAGTTAATCAATTGTAGTCGACTAATCTGATGTATTAGTCGACTAATCTGATGTATTAGTCGACTAATCTGGCAGATTCGATCAATGGTTTTGGTTTTAAACCGGTTCGTTTAGAGTTTATATATAACCCTAAACCCGATTATTTGGAAGTTTTCAAGCACGCTTGGAGCAGCCTTTGAGAGGGTTTGTGCATCTTTGGAGAGAAGATCTTTTGAGAGATTGAGAGGTTTGTTTTAGGGTTTCTTTGTGAGAACTTGTAATCCTAATTTGTATTCTCTCTTTCTATTAGTGAAAATCCCCCTCCTTACCCGTGGGCGTAGGCAACTTGCGAACCACGTAAATCTCGTGTCTTTACTCTTTTATTGTGTTTTTGGCTTTCCGTTTGTGGTGGTTTCTCTCGACGGTTCCGCGGTCCGCGCGCCCAACAATATTTGAGGTAGCGCATGGGATTACCCTGATAGAATTAATATTATTGAACAGAGGAAACAACCCATTTGAACTTTGTTCATTTAGAATTACCCATAAGCAACAAGCCTCAATTCAGGTTTCTAACAATCTAGACCTATTCCATAAACCCAATTAAATAAAATTAACAACCTACAAAACTTAATATAGTTAGAGAGAGAGAGAGAGAGAGAGAGAGAGAGGAACCCAAATGAACTTGGCTAGATGGATGCAGGGCTTCAAGAGCTTCAAGGATGGAGCTAGAATTCAAGAGATAGTTCAGACAGTCAGCAATGACGGAGAATTGAAGAGTGAGCGCCTAGCTATCTACAGTGATTCTAGGCATTTCTACTCGCAGCGCGGTCGCCTCATTGTCTCTTCTTCAGAATGTCATTGACAGCATGGATGCCCCAACTCCAGAAATCACTATGGTATAGTGAAATTTGCCCCCACGATAAATTCTCTTGTAAAATAAAATAATGACCAAGAAGCTACAAGGACCTATACCATACAGACCAAATGGTCTTAGTTTTGCAATTCATAAAATTGGAACAAAAAATTTTGAGTAAGTACCACCGTTTTTAGTTTCCAGACTAATTAAGCCCAACCTACCAAACAATATTGTCTTGAAGCTGCTTTATTAGTGGCATAATAATCCATCCATCATAAGGCTCATCAACTGAACTTGGCTAGATTTTGAAATTGGTAAGAGAACAATCTTTCTCTGAGCTAATGTTGATCCTCTGGCCATAAGTTTCAGCCTTTACTTGTACCCTCTTCTTCAACTTCTCTTCTACTGATTTGTACGCAGCCATTTGCTTAAGCCCATCTTCGTCCTGTAAATGCTCAAAGAAAATTGAGGAGGAATTAAGAAAAAGTATAAAATACGTATAAACTGAAAATAAAAATCCTTACTTGAGCTTTTATAGGTTTCTCATATGCACTATGATTTTCAAGAGCTACACGTCAACTCTAGAAACCACTATATATTTCTTGCTCCGCATCAGAAGCGAGCGAGAGAGAGAGAGAGAGAGAGAGAGAGAGAGATTTTTGAACCGGTTGTTAAAGAAAACCAAGAGATGGAGAGAAAGAAAAAGAACATGTATGAACCATGATCTGGAACCCTACACTCTAAACTGACCATAAAGCTCTTTATAACGCATATGAACCCCTTGAAATTTAAGGAATTGCTTGGTCTCCCTAAAACTATTACTCAATGTGATTGTTTTATCTCCTTTGAAACTTAAGAGGAAAGAATATTTTCATATTTAATAGCACAATAGTAATGGTACTATTTAAATATTTAATAGTAATTCAATAGTAATAATATTAGTAAATGTATTCCATGTGAATTTGTGTGTAATATGGAGATTTGGATGAATTGTGAAGGATGTTTTGGAAAATTAAAATTTTGACTCTCATATTCTCTTTTAAAAGTAGTATAGATTGTTACACATTATTGACTATACTCTAATTAGCAATCAAAGTTTTGGAAAAGTGAAAAGGTGTATAATTAATAATATGTTATGGACGATTTAGGACCTATCAAAACTGAGAGGGCAAATGTTGTAATCAAAAGTTTAGATATAGAGTTCCTCTATGATATATGGTATAGGTATAGATATAGAGAGCAAGGCTCCTATGAACTTAAGTTCATAATGAATAGTGGTGCACCAACTTTTCTAACCACTCATCTTGCTTTGGGATCCGTGAAAGATATAAAGGCCACTTTGAGATTTGTGCATCACAAATCTCAAGGCAAGATGAGTGGATAAAAAAGTTGGTGCACCACTATTCATTATGAACTTAAGTTCATAGGAGCCTTACTCTAGATATAGATGCATTATGGTCAAGTTTTCTTATTCGCACTAATCAACATGCAAACGTTGATCAAAGAACTTAATTTGATCTAGTCTTTGTGGTAACTTGCCGTTTCAGGCACGCGACGTAACGTGTCATGTGTTCATTTGGCTAGGAAGTACATAACTGTAATAACTGTCCTTTAAGAAAACCTTATTTAATAAAAAAAAATTCATTATTTGCGTGTCACGGTGAGATAATTTATGTATTTTTTATGATTTCAACTTTCAATTTGTACCATATTTTGTTTTTCTATGATTTTTTTAGGTCAAAGTTCAAACAATGCTTTTATTTATGGGAATCGATCTCAAGACCTTGGGAGTCATATTGGAACCTACCATCAGATCACTCGTGAATCCCTCAAACAATGATCAATTTTTTTTTTTTGGGGAAAGTTAAGAAAGATTTTTATTGATCAAACAACACTACAAACATCACCTAGCCATATACCCGGGTACAACAACCTGAACAAAATGCCAATAGAGCATAACTTCCCTGCTACTCCTATTAACAAAATATGAACGCTAATGACAAAAAGAACAAAATAAATACAAGATAGGACAAAACTCTTGCTCAAAAACAGAACACTACTTCCTTAAACTGAGCTTAACATCCTCCAAACATCTTCCAATAATAAACTGAGGGAGGTGAGCTTCAGATTTGTACAACCTTGAATTCCTTTCTTAGCAACTCCTATATATTGCATCCTACAAACAGTGATCATTATTGTGCGTATATGTTAATATTATAGCTCATTTTGTAGATTTTGAATATAAAGGCATGTCGGGAATCTCGCACACTAACCAAGATGACAGAACTAACCTGGTTAAAAGCTTAAGACATGTTTGGCAACTTGAACAGGATTGGACTAGTTGTTATATTCGAAAAAAGAGGCCCTTAACTGGGATATCTTTGGACCATCTCCATCTTAGTTCAATCATAATCCAGTTAAGGCCTTAACTAGATTAGTGTGAAGTTGCCCTACACACCCTAAGATTCATCACGAAATAGAATATATTTTATGTATACTCTCTTTGAAAATAAATTCTCCTACATATTTGGTGTGTTTATGATGAATACTTTTCACCGCTTATTGAAATGAATAAGTGTTGTTTTCAGCAAATTTAGATACTTCTTACTCAATTCAAATAAGAGAAGCACAAGCCAAATATGATGTGCAGAAATAAACTTTAGGTAATTATCAGAAATCAACCTTACTTCCCCAACGCCAACCCCAAACAAACAAAAAAATCAACATTAAAAAAAATTTTAAAAACACTCCTTCAGTTTAGGGGTTATCAGAAAATCTCTTGAACTTTAGTCTTTCACCTCCCAATCCAATAAGATTGAGTTAAAAAATCCCCAAATCTTGTATGTTGAAGTTATTTGATTATTCTCTTTCTTGTTACCATAATTAGATATTATTTTCTTTCATATTTTTCTTGTATCAAGTGAAAAACTATAATAAATTTTATGGATTTATTTTTGGCATCAAGTTTGAGACTGCATTAATTCATTTCTAATTCAAAAACATTGGGGTATCCCACAAACTAAAATAACAAAGAAAGCAACCTGAAGCCATGATCTAATAACTTTCGTCATGGGCTTTGTCGTACACTATTATCTAACCCAAATTAAACAGATATAAAGGCCCAGAGCTCGTTTGTATGTCGGGGCCAATTCTCGACCTTTTCTCTGAAGCCCATAAATATTGTAGCCTGATAATTGTCATTTATTTGCGCTTTGGAAGAAAGACAAATACTCGCATCTTGAAGTAGGATATGCAATAATTTTGAGAATCACTTACAATCACTGTTTTAGATTTTTTATTAAATAAAATACCATTAAGCCTCTTTAGACACTTTACCCTTACTTAATTATATATAATGGTATGTCCATTTGTCAAGTCTTAACATATATAAATTGGATAGCTTTTGAAGATTCAAATGACATATATGCAAGAATTGAAATTTATATGTTATATATACTTATAAATCTAGAAACATTTCCTCGAATTATATAATTGCTCCATATGTGAAACTCGTTAGTAGAAACTTTTGTGACTTGATAAGAGAGAGAAGTAAGAGAAATTAGTTAGTGATTTCTGGTCATAGGATAACTGTAACTGATGTATCAAGCGGAGAAGAATCATTGAATCAACAAAATAATCTCTAAGTTTCTCTGTTGTGCATTGATCTAAGGATGAACAACCAGATAAAGAATAGTCTTTCTTTAGTGAATTTTTATTGAATTATCTTATATATCAAGATGTTTTATATGAAATTTGTCAAATTACAAAAAAAATTATATATATATATATATATATATATATATATATATATATATATATATATATATATATATATATATATATATATATAGAGAGAGAGAGAGAGAGAGAGAGAGTAATGATATTGTAGATGGTGAGCTCAAATCTTATCGTGAGCTAGACTAACCGACTCATCAAATTTATGATCGGCACCGTACATCTATTTCAATACGTCATTAAATATATATGGTAAAACTTTCACATAATTTGGAGTCTTCTAGAATATGAATCAAACTAGTTTGATATGTTAATTTTTCAGGCAGCTTAAAGGCCGTTCATTCTATACATAGCTAAAACAGTGATTAAATTTTTCAAAATAATATAATTTTTTCTACATACAGATCATGATGAGTGCTAATCACGGTGGACGGTGTTGATCATCGTTTCCGATGCCTATTTGGCTAGCTCACGATAAAATTTTAGTTCACCATATCATTTTATCATTTTTCTATATATATATATATATATATATATATATATATATATATATATATATATATATATATAGAGCAAATCTCCTATAAACTTAAGTTTATAGGGAATAATATACCAACTTTTTATACATTAATATTGCCTTTAGATTTGTGCCATCAAGAGATGTACAAATTTCAAAATGGGCTTCATATCTTTTATGGATCCCAAGGCAACATCAATGGATAGAAAAGTTGATGTATGACTATTCCTATAATATATATATATATATATATATATATATATATATATATATATATATATATATAGAGAGAGAGAGAGAGAGAGAGAGAGAGAGAGGCTCCTATGAACTTAAGTTCATAATGAATAGTGGTGCACCAACTTTTCTAACCACTCATCTTGCTTTGGGATCCGTGAAAGATATAAAGCCTACTTTGAGATTTGTGCATCACAAATCTCAAGACAAGATGAGTGGATAAAAAGTTGGTGTATACTATTACCTATAAACTTAAGTTTATATATATATATATATATATATATATATATATATATATATATATATATATATATATATATATATATATATATATATATATATATATATAGAGCAAATCTCCTATAAACTTAAGTTTATAGGGAATAATATACACCAACTTTTTATACATTAATATTGCCTTTAGATTTGTGCCATCAAGAGATGTACAAATTTCAAAATGGGCTTCATATCTTTTATGGATCCCAAGGCAACATCAATGGATAGAAAAGTTGATGTATATTATTCCTATAATATATATATATATATATATATATATATATATATATATATATATATATATAGAGAGAGAGAGAGAGCAAGGCTCCTATGAACTTAAGTTCATAATGAATAGTGGTGCACCAACTTTTCTAACCACTCATCTTGCTTTGGGATCCGTGAAAGATATAAAGCCTACTTTGAGATTTGTGCATCACAAATCTCAAGACAAGATGAGTGGATAAAAAGTTGGTGCACCACTATTCATTATGAACTTAAGTTTATAGGAGCCTTGCTCTATATATATATATATATATATATATATATATATATATATATATATATATATATATATATATATATATATATATATATATATATATATATTAAAACTCCTATAAATTTAAGTTTATAGGGAATAGTCATACACCAATTTTTCTATCCATTGATGTTGCCTTGGGATCCATGAAAGATATGAAGCATTTTGAGATTTGTGCATCTCTTGATGGCACAAATCTAAAGGCAACATCAATGGATAAAAAGTTGGTGTATACTATTACCTATAAACTTAAGTTTATAGGAGATTTGTTCTATATATATATATATATATATATATATATATATATATATATATATATATATATATATATATATATATATATATATATATATATATATATATATATATATATATATATATATATATATTAAAACTCCTATAAATTTAAGTGGATAGAACACTTGTCCACCTTACTTTTTATCCCTTCATTATGCTTTGAGATTTGTGCTATACATCAATCTTTGTCTTTGAGATTTGTGTATTTATTTGCATCACATGCTATCACAAATCTCAATGCAAAATCAATGGATAAAAATTGGTGGACAAATGGCTCCTATCCACTTAAGTTTATAGGAGATTTGTTCTATATATATATATATATATATATATATATATATATATATATATATATAAACAAGGCTCCTATGAACTTAAGTTCATAATGAATAGTGATGCACCAACTTTTCTAACCACTCATCTTGCTTTGGGATCAGTGAAAGATATAAAGGCCACTTTGAGATTTGTGCATTACAAATCTCAAGGCAAGATAGTGGATAAAAAGTTGGTGCACCACTATTCATTATGAACTTAAGTTCAAAGGAGCCTTACTATATATATATATATATATATATATATATATATATATATATATATATATATATATATATATATATATATATATATATATTTATGTGTGTGTGTGTGTGTGTGTGAAATAATGTATATGAGGTGACGGCTTATTTTGATAAATGAGCTACCAGAGATAGCCGTGTGATGAGGCCCACCTTGCTAGTCATATCAAAAGTGTGGACCTCACTACTCTATCTCTTGGTAACTCATTTGAAATGGCCAAATCATCTAATATCATCGTCCTATATATATATATATATATATATATATATATATATATATATATATATATATATATATATATATATATATATATAGACACACACGCACGCACGCACCCACCCACCCACGTACATTATAGGAAACAAGGAAGTAGATAAAGACTCTCATTGGATAAGAAGAAAGAGGTCTCATGTTTAGATGAAAATCATAAGATCAGTGCTTTAGATGATCTGCTACAACATATTATTAAACTAGATTCCGAGTGTCCTAGGCACATGCATTTCCATTATGAGGAGAAGCATAATCAGTCACAAAATCTTTTGTCATTATAATAGTAGATTATTTATTTATCAATTTTTTAAAAGGACCTTCACTCATTTCATCATCTTTAGTTCAAAGAGATTGGTGACTTTTTGTGCAAATTTTCAAATCCATGCCAAGGTGGACCCAGCATGGCAGAATCCTATTCTGTTTGGTATAGATTCATTCATGTCAGCAGATCTCTCATCCAACTTTCAATAAGAAAAAGGAAAAAGAACAAATAAAAAAATACACTAGGAAGGAATAAATAGAGCACAGTTGTGTGAGCATGGTGCACTGAATATTACAAGATTTTCAAGATCTTGAGGGGCCCTTAATTTGCTCTTTTCCCATCATGTCCTCATTGCTTGTTTCTCACTTATTAGCGTCTATTTGGTTAGATGAAACTACAGGGTGTTACATGTAACTGGAACATTTTAGATCAATTGTACTTCTTTCTTTCATGAGTACGAATCCTACCAGCATTCTGATCTGCACATGTCCACTGCAGTGAGGGCGTTTTGATAATTTCCCCAACTCATGTGTGGCTGAGATGTTCCCACATAGAGCAATGTTCTGATAGGAACATTGCTCTTCTTTCACAATAACTAACATGTACAAGTATAACTATAGTTGTATAGAGACCGGTCTACTTGTAGTCACTGACTTGTAGATTTTGATGTGTAAGTTGTAGTTACAGTTTTTCTAATCTACAAATAGAGTTTAAGTTGCAAGTCTAATTGCAATCACACTTCAACAAAGGTTAAACAAACAAGAGCCTCAAAACAAACAATAATGCTTGCAACTGTAATTAGAGGAAGATCTATGTGACACCACTTCCTCCAATGATTCCTTATACATCTCTCATATATTATAATACATCTCCCATGCATCCTTATACACTTTTGCATATCTCAATCTCCTAAAGGAAACATGTCCAAGTCCTCTCAGCTTAAACTCAGAGACTGATCTTCAACAAAACCAAATAACACCTGTCTAATGGGCCCTTATCCTAAAGTAATTGACTAGATCATTAACCCATGTTGGTGATATTGTGGAAATAACTTAACTTTTCATTCCTTAAGGTGTATTATCAAGATTTTTATCAATTCTAAAGTGCCCCTTGTATGCACAAGAAGACTATATATATATATATATATATATATATATATATATATATATATATATATATATATATATATATATATATATATATATATATATATATATATATATATATATATATATATATATATATATATATATATATATATATATATATATATATATATATAGAGCAAGACTCCTATGAACTTAAGTTCATAATGAATAGTGGTGCACCAACTTTTTATCCACTCATCTTGCCTTGAGATTTGTGATGCACAAATCTCAAAGTGACTTTATATCTTTCACGGATCCCAAAGCAAGATGAGTGGTTAGAAAAGTTAGTGCACCACTATTCATTATGAACTTAAGTTCATAGAGCCTTACTCTATATATATATATATATATATATATATATATATATATATATAGAGAGAGAGAGAGAGAGCAAGGCTCCTATGAACTTAAGTTCACAATGAATAGTGGTGCACCAACTTTTTTATCCACTCATCTTGTCTTGAGATTTGTGATGCACAAATCTCAAAGTGGGTTTTATATCTTTCACGGATCCCAAAGCAAGATGAGTGGTTAGAAAAGTTGGTGCACCACTATTCATTATGAACTTAAGTTCATATATATATATATATATATATATATATATATATATATATATATATATATATATATATATATATATATATATATATATAAAATCAAATCTCCTATAAACTTAAGTTTATGGGAATAGTCATACACTACTTAAGTTTATAGGGAATAGTCATACTTGACTTTTCTATCCATTGATGTTGCCTTGGGATCCATGAAAGATATGAAGCCCATTTTGAGATTTGTGCATCTCTTGATGGCACAAATCTAATGGCAACATCAATGGATAAAAAGTTGGTGTATACTATTCCTATAAACTTAAGTTTATAAGAGATTTGCTCTATATATATATATATATATATATATATATATATATATATATATATATATATATATATATATATATATATATATATATATATAGAGCAAGACTCCTATGAACTTAAGTTCATAATGAATAGTGGTGCACCAACTTTTCTAACCACTCATCTTGCTTTGGGATCCGTGAAGATATAAATGCCACTTTGAGATTTGTGCATCACAAATCTCAAGGCAAGATGAGTGGATAAAAAGTTGGTGCACCACTATTCATTATGAACTTAAGTTCATATATATATATATATATATATATATATATATATATATATATATATATAGAGAGAGAGAGAGAGAGAAGAGCTCTATGAACTTAAGTTCATAATGAATAGTGGTGCACCAACTTTTCTAACCACTCATCTTGCTTTGGGATCCGTGAAGATATAATGCCACTTTGAGATTTGTGCATCACAAATCTCAAGGCAAGATGAGTGGATAAAAAGTTGGTGTATACTATTCCTATAAACTTAAGTTTATAAGAGATTTGCTCTATATATATATATATAAAATCAAATCTCCTATAAACTTAAGTTTATAAGAGATTTGCTCTATATATATATATATATATATATATATATATATATATATATATATATATATATATATATATATATATATATATAAAATCAAATCTCCTATAAACTTAAGTTTATCGGGAATAGTCATACACTACTTAAGTTTATAGGGAATAGTCATACTTGACTTTTCTATCCATTGATGTTGCCTTGGGATCCATGAAAGATATGAAGCCCATTTTGAGATTTGTGCATCTCTTGATGGCACAAATCTAATGGCAACATCAATGGATAAAAAGTTGGTGTATACTATTCCTATAAACTTAAGTTTATAAGAGATTTGCTCTATATATATATATATATATATATATATATATATATATATATATATATATATATATATATATATATATATATATATATATATAGAGCAAGACTCCTATGAACTTAAGTTCATAATGAATAGTGGTGCACCAACTTTTCTAACCACTCATCTTGCTTTGGGATCCGTGAAGATATAAATGCCACTTTGAGATTTGTGCATCACAAATCTCAAGGCAAGATGAGTGGATAAAAAGTTGGTGCACCACTATTCATTATGAACTTAAGTTCATAGAGCCTTACTCTATATATATATATATATATATATATATATATATATATATATATATATATATATATATATATATATATATATATATATATGAAAAATATATATGAGGTGGCTATTTTGCTAAATAGCTACAAAGAGATAGTCATGTGGTGAGGCCCACCTTGCTAGTCACATCAAAGGTGTGGACCTCACCACTCTGTCTATTTCATTTTCTTGAAATATGCTCCTCATCTCTCATTCAATATATATATATATATATATATATATATATATATATATATATATATATATATATATATATATATATATATATATATATATATATATATATATATATATATATATATATATATATATATATATATATATAAAGTAATTTATGGGTTGAAATTACTGATGTGCTAATATGTTTTGATAGGGACACTAATCTTGTGTTTATAGTATTATTAATGATATGATTTTGTACTTTTCTTATTAAAAAACATTAAAAGCCTTTGGAGAAAATTATAAATTTTTAATTATTAATTATGTGGTGAGACCACCTTATAGAAATTCTACACCCATCAGCATTTGTAATTTTAAATTATAAAACTTTACAATAGAAACAAGCGACTCTGACTACAATTGGAGGCAACATTTTTTGTGACACGTATATAACTGACACTTATGTCATCCTTATATTTTGAGGAAACTGAATAACTCTTTAGCTTAGTTAAGAATTTCAAGATTCAGACATAATGAGTTTTCTCATGTAGGATCCGGATAACTACATGCGTGCAATATGGTAAATCTACATCTAGATTATACATATGGGAAATATAGAAACCCTAGCATGTTTTCTAAGAACATAAACAATAATTTTAGGGTTTACCAAAAGTATCGTTTCTGCAGGATTGTCATGCATTTCTTGATCAATAGTCGGAGGGCAACCACACTGTGCAGCTGGCATAAAGCCCCCGCATACCACCCCACAAGTACCGCATAAAGCACAAAGTTGATCAGAGAAGGAGATGACGGCTGTTGTATGTATGTGTATATTTTTGTCTCTCACCCATCATAAAAACCCTATATCTATATATATATATAGAGCAAGACTCCTATGAACTTAAGTTCATAATGAATAGTGGTGCACCAACTTTTTTATCCACTCATCTTGCCTTGAGATTTGTGATGCACAAATCTCAAAGTGGGTTTTATATCTTTCACGGATCCCAAAGCAAGATGAGTGGTTAGAAAAGTTAGTGCACCACTATTCATTATGAACTTAAGTTCATAATGAATAGTGGTGCACCAACTTTTCTAACCACTCATCTTGCCTTGAGATTTGTGATGCACAAATCTCAAGGCAAGATGAGTGGATAAAAAGTTGGTGCACCACTATTCATTATGAACTTAAGTTCACAATGAATAGTGGTGCACCAATTTTTTTATCCACTCATCTTGTCTTGAGATTTGTGATGCACAAATCTCAAAGTGGGCTTTATATCTTTCACGGATCCCAAAGCAAGATGAGTGGTTAGAAAAGTTAGTGCACCACTATTCATTATGAACTTAAGTTCACAATGAATAGTGGTGCACCAACTTTTTTATCCACTCATCTTGCTTTGGGATCCGTGAAAGATATAAATGCCACTTTGAGATTTGTGCATCTCTTGATGGCACAAATCTAATGGCAACATCAATGGATAAAAAGTTGGTGCACCACTATTCATTATGAACTTAAGTTCACAATGAATAGTGGTGCACCAACTTTTCTAACCACTCATCTTGCCTTGAGATTTGTGATGCACAAATCTCAAAGTGGGTTTTATATCTTTCACGGATCCCAAAGCAAGATGAGTGGATAAAAAGTTGGTGCACCACTATTCATTATGAACTTAAGTTCATAATGAATAGTGGTGCACCAACTTTTCTAACCACTCATCTTGCTTTGGGATCCGTGAAAGATATAAATGCCACTTTGAGATTTGTGCATCACAAATCTCAAGGCAAGATGAGTGGTTAGAAAAGTTAGTGCACCACTATTCATTATGAACTTAAGTTCATAATGAATAGTGGTGCACCAACTTTTCTAACCACTCATCTTGCCTTGAGATTTGTGATGCACAAATCTCAAGGCAAGATGAGTGGATAAAAAGTTGGTGCACCACTATTCATTATGAACTTAAGTTCATATATATATATATATATATATATATATATATATATATATATATATATATATATATATATATATATATATATATATATATATATATATATATATATATAAATCAAATCTCCTATAAACTTAAGTTTATAGGGAATAGTCATGTGGTGAGGCCCACCTTGCTAGTCACATCAAAGGTGTGGACCTCACCACTCTGTCTATTTCATTTTCTTGAAATATGCTCCTCATCTCTCATTCAATATATATATATATATATATATATATATATATATATATATATATATATATATATATATATATATATATATATATATATATATATATATATATATATATATATATATATATATATATATATATATATATAAAGTAATTTATGGGTTGAAATTACTGATGTGCTAATATGTTTTTGATAGGGACACTAATCTTGTGTTTATAGTATTATTAATGATATGATTTTGTACTTTTCTTATTAAAAAACATTAAAAGCCTTTGGAGAAAATTATAAATTTTTAATTATTAATTATGTGGTGAGACCACCTTATAGAAATTCTACACCCATCAGCATTTGTAATTTTAAATTATAAAACTTTACAATAGAAACAAGCATTCTGACTACAATTGGAGGCAACATTTTTTGTGACACGTATATAACTGACACTTATGTCATCCTTATATTTTGAGGAAACTGAATAACTCTTTAGCTTAGTTAAGAATTTCAAGATTCAGACATAATGAGTTTTCTCATGTAGGATCCGGATAACTACATGCGTGCAATATGGTAAATCTACATCTAGATTATACATATGGGAAATATAGAAACCCTAGCATGTTTTCTAAGAACATAAACAATAATTTTAGGGTTTACCAAAGTATCGTTTAGGGATTGTCATGCATTTCTTGATCAATAGTGGGAGGGCAACCACCTTTGTGCGGTGGCATAAAGCCCCCGCATACCACCCCACAAGTACCGCATAAAGCACAAAGTTGATCAGAGAAGGAGATGACGGCTGTTGTATGTATGTGTATATTTTTGTCTCTCACCCATCATAAAAAACCCTATATCTATATATAAGGGCTTAGAGATAGAATTCTGTACTCATGAAGATTATGAATATCTTATATCTAAGATAAGATATTATCCACCCACTTATTTGGGTGCCTATCTCATAACCATAACCAACATACTCCTACTCACACAAATGAGTGGATGCCATCCGTTGCTCCCTGAACCGACTCCCTGACTCGTTAACTTCTTGAGTCAAAGTCTTCCCGAGAATCTCCTATTTCAAATCCACGTCCACACATTGTTAGTGCGGCGTGGACCGTTGAGAACCTGTAAGCGGGTAGCCTTACAGCCAAATCTATTAGGACCGAAACAAGGATCTCCCTAAAATAAAAACACATAACAAATAGTGTATGTATGCAGTATCTCGTACCCCAGATCTAATCAACCATGTCTGCTCAAGTACGTTCGATCACTCGAAGAAGCGTACATGAACACCACGGTCTACTCTCGATTCATCACACTCTTAGATCATGTGACCAGCATAAATAAGAGTTGGCCAAGCAATGCAATTAGGAGACATGTCAATTGATCATTCTCTGGTCTAGAATGGTTGAGCGTGTTAATCGCCCGCTTTCCTGACACTATTCCGTATGTGCTGTATTGTCTCATCGCAGTAGGAAAAATCAGCTAAAGTAGAATACACTCATAACAGCCTTCCCAGACAGCCCGGTGTCTCTAAGGGTATGGTGACTGCCCTCCATTACTGGTGGTCATCGATAAGGGCTCACATAGAGAGGAAGTAGGGATCCATCCCTCTCATTATATCCATTCCAAGCACACGTCGTATGGCAACGTGCTACGGTATTACTTCTCTCTCCCTGAAAGCATACATCATTAAATGAATGTTGTACGAACCCAAATTATATCACCTTGTGACGAACTTGTCTGACTATACCGCCCCCACGATATGCATGGGATCACTCGACAATCATGCACCCCGTGCGCCAAGTCAGACCCCTAGTCTGACTAATAGTAAATAGGTAAAGTGGACATGGGGGTTTCCACTTCGGTCACTTTAATGTATAAGTATACAACAACCTCATGCAGACCCAGTCAAGACAACTAATAAAGTGCTCCCACTGTTGTTTTACTCGGTAATACAACAATATTGTCATTGCTTCAGGCCAATGACATCCAGCACTCGGTCTCAGTTTCGGTAATTGCCACAGCTCCGAATGGGATCTCTTGTGTAATAAGAGCTCCTACCTGCTTGTAACTTTCTAATGGTGCACCCAGTGCCATTTGTGTACTCTGTACACATCATATACAAATATACTCCATGCCATGATAATCAAGCAATGATAAGACATATGCAATCCCAGATATACATATATAGAAAAAGAATCAAAAATAAATATAATGTCTTATAAAGCCGCCATCCGTAATATCTCAAGTGTCCGAGATCTCAACAAAAATAAAAATGTGCCATTAAAGACGCAACCTCTAAGACTCAAGTATGTTGCACAAGCCACTCCTCGGCTATTCCCTTTAACAGTAGATCTCCGATCATCTAACTCGTAGAGATACACACAACACGACCTCTTCCTTCTCTTAACTCTTAATGAAATGGCATCCAATTTGGATTTTATTCCATCTTCTCAAACTAATTTGAGTCTATTGAATAAGCAATAGCTGACATGTTATCACAATAAAGATTTGCACCATTCTCTGCATGTCGAGCTACAGTAAGATTCTCTGAGAATCTGCTCAATGAGGCTGCCTCCAGTGCTATCGTGTATATTACCGCATATTCTGCCTTAAGTGGAAAAAAGCTATATAGTACTATTTCTTAGACCACTCTACGAAATGACTCTGTCATTTAGTAATAAAATATAACCAGAAGTTAACGCCTGCCCATCCAGATCACCGACCCAGTCAGCATCTGAATATCTGTAAGTAAGTGTCTATTCTGTCATAGCACAATACATAAGTGCAGTCTCAGTCAAATATCTAAGGATCCTCTTGACTCATCTCAGTGAGTCATTACATTTAGCTTGAAAACCCGTTTGTTTTCAAGTAACGGACGAGTGATCAAACACTGGCCCTAGGTTGTCCATGGCTCATAGGGTGTAGACTTTACTGATCTAGAAGGTACACAATTTAGAATATATGCCGCTATCAATAGCGCATCTCCCTAAAACCAAATGGATGGATATTTTAAACCACGTCTAGTAGAGTCATATTCCTCACCTCTGCAACACCATTTTATTGTAGAATATATGTTATTTATTAGCTATTTGATTTTTCTCTTCTCTTGACATAATGTTCTAAACCGGCCAGATAGCTACTCTATCTCACAAGTAGTGCGCAAAGCTCTAATCCTTTTGCTTAATTAATTATCCACCTTGCTAATTTAGTGCTTGAAACAAATCCAAGCTCTTCAACTACGTGCAAACTCAAATACACATTACCACAGATAGAATAATAGCCTATTAATGTGAAGTAGTAAGGTGCTCCACTTTATACCTTCATAAATATCAGTCTTCATGTATAAGAGTGTACTAATTACAATGGATTTATTCTTGGCCTTGCTAAAAGGTTTCCTAGTGATTTTATCAATGAGACTATACTCGTAGATAAACAGATACCTCTTGGTACACATACCTTAGAGGTTGTCCTTGACGAACCTAATGTATCCCCTAATGTGACCTAGTCTATAATATCATAATTTAGATCTAATCTTAATTTATGTTACAAGACAAAGTAGAAGATAAACCCAGTTATCTTATAATCAGTCACATTCTATAACCAACTAAGGGATTAGCTTAATGTCCTATATGAAGAAGAGAATCCAAGATGTAAATCTATGTAAGTCACCCATATATGGGAAACTAATATGAATCCCACAAGTTTAACTACCGAGAGACGATTCCTCAACTATTGTGGGAGTATTACAAGATTTATTTGTTTCCTAAACTCAAAGAATACTTATATGAATCAGTTTCCAGCACCATTATATATTGTCCATCTAGATATTTCTACTTTCATTCAGAATCTTCTTGAACTCTATGAACTAGTCTCTTCCCTGCAAACATAGTCAACGAGTCCTAAGTTTACTCAGTTGCACTTCCTCATGTGCAAAATGATTGGCTTGTCTACAGTCATAATAATCAACTTGCTCTTATTTGTTAGCCTTTTCACCTTTTAATTAACTTCTTTTATTTTAGAATACATCCCAAAAATTTCCTAGCATACGCTCTACAACTAGGCTCCTATCCTTGCGCATTGGGTGTTCAGCTACCAAAACCGAAGTAGACATGTTAGCCTTACACACACCCTGGTATTTAGACTCCAACTTCACCCTCATTTGCACAACCTCCAAATATTATCGCATATGCGTTGTTCCATGAAAGTAATAAATATCTTTCCTGGGGTTATGTAAATCCCTAATAACCGTCCAGATCTGCTGCTCCGAGCACGACACAATTCTAGCTACCTCATGATCCTTGATCATAAAGTTATCATCCAAAGGTGAATTTGATGTTCTATGCAGCAGATATATCATTTGAATCCAAATTAATAATAAGAACTTGGATCCTCATTAGAGAGACTTATTCAAATCTCGCATTAAGAATATTCTCTAAGCTCTTTGCATTCGAATAATCCTCAATCTCCCTAATAAGATCACTCCTCATTGCAGTTCACCTAGTGAGCCGCTTGAACAATCTTTTCATTTCCAGAGTTTGTACTGATCGGTCTCACATCTTATAGTTCGAGTTGAACCCTACTCTGACTTGGACATTACCGTCTCAGTACTCACCAAAATCTCCAGCTCTCATGAGAACTTCCAACAGAAGTATCTACAACTAATCAGTCCCAGGCTAAAGTCAAAATATTATATTGGTGCCTCAATAAGAGAAGGACTAAGACACTTAATTTACGGACAAGTTAAGATTATCGGCATTTATGTGGAATAGTGTTCTTCCCAAAGGAACATTCCATCTCATGGCCTTTTATACCAATAATAAAATCACATCTAAAACAGAGAGAAGAAGGCCTAGGTTCCCAACCACAGTTTTCAAATATATAAATTTTAAAATCATTAAAAAAATTTGAAAATGGAATAACAGATTTTTTAGAGATGGACTAGATTGGGTAGTTAAATCATAGCACCGTCTCTACCCGAAATCTCTATCTTGAAATAATTTATCTTTGTTTCAGCATGCATCTAAACATGCGTCATGACAAAAATAAACAAGAAATTTTACAATTTTACTTAACCACCCTATTTTAATCTTATCAATTTTATGAGGATATTTTATTTCTCGTAAAATTGGAACGGCGCCCCAGACGCTCCCATTGGAACAACTACCCATCAAATCTCTAAGATTTTTATTATAATTTTATAATTAAAGTTTCTAGTGAATAAAAATAATTTTTAAAACTTTCAAAGTTTAAAAATAAATTTTCTAAATCCCAAAAAACATTTATTATAAAACCAAGTGGGCTCCATGTTAGAAATTTCCAAAATTTCTAAAGAAAAATAATAAAAACATTTTTAAAATTTTCCCAAAAATTTTTAAATATTTTATTATTTTTAAATAATTTTGGTTTAAAAATAGCTTTTAGAATTTTTAGAAATTAAATAAAATCAAAAAATATAAAACTCTTAATTATTATTTTCCCCCTAGGGTTTTAGAAACCCTAGGGGCCGATCTTGTGGGTGGTGGTGGCGATGGCATTACGCCACCGCTGCCAAACCAAACCTCGGCCTTCTGATGGGCACCTTGCCCGTAGAAAGAACCGCAACGCCGCGGTGGTCTGGCGATGACCTCCAGCACCCAGAGTCAAGACCACTGTCGTCGGTCATGCCGTCGATCAGCGGCCCTGCCTCTAGAGGCGAGATCTAATTTTTGTTAATCCCCTACCGGTCGGCCCATCACCCGTGGTGGTGATGTGAGCCTCGGCACACCACAACGCCATCTATGGGATTACGTGGCGAGATCTAGGGTTTTGCAAATTTCAGAAAAAAGAAAAAAGTTTTTTAAAATTTTTTTTAAAAATAAAAAATTTCTGATCTAAAATTTTTTAATAAATCCCTGTTTTATTAAAATTGCCCACTAGTTCATAAATGGTGAATTTTTACTGTAGACCCGACATCAGATGTTAAATTTTAGAGTTTTTTACACCAAAAATTTAATTTTTAATTAAAAAGCAAAATTTTAATAATAAAATTCCTAACTTTCCTAATCCAGATACCAATATCACCATCAAGAAACTAACGAACGATCCTAGATCTAGCTATGATACCAATGCAGGATCCAGATGACTAAACGCATGCAATAGGGTATATCTACATTTAGATTATGTGCAGCGAAAATAAATAAACACTAGCATGCTTTCTAAGAACATAAACAACAAGTTTAGGGTTTACCAAAAGGATCGTTTCTGTAGGATCCCCACACATCTTTCTTGATCAACGGCTGGAGGGTGACCACACCGTGCAACCGGCAAGAAGCTCCCGCATATCACCAATTACCACACAAAGCGCGAACTTAATCAGAGAAGGATATGACGACAGTTGTATATATGTGTATATTTTTTCTCTCACCCAACATGAAAAACCTTTTATTTATTTATAAGGGCTTAGAGATAGAATCCTACACTCATTAGGATATGAATATCTTATCTATAAGATAAGATATTATCCATCCACTTATTTGAGTGCTTATTTCATAACCATAACCAACACCTCATATAATTTAATGATTGGTGGAATTGTAAATTACCTCATAAAAAGAAGGATATGTTATCCCTAATGACATAGACACGAACATAAAGAAAACCATCCGTCAAATTCTGATAAATTAATATCATCAAAACTAGGTGAAGATGATAGAGCCTATGTTTGTTGTGGTCCATGCAAAAGAGTCTGTTTCCTATTAGGTAATCAAGTGAAACATTGCTGGTTTGTTTGCTTTTAAAATATGCCTATTAGATGAGAAATAAAGGGTCGAAAATTATGCTTAACTTGCCTTGATGTCAATTAGCCACTAATGATTGATTTTAGCTTCATAGACTTTTCCTTGTCCTTTAATTATGAGAACACCTTGTGTAGGTCATTAAAATTGACTTTGCAATGGTCAATTAACTAGATCAAATTGTTAACCCTTTTGGATAAATAAAGTTTTCTAATGCTAGTCAAATGCTCTTCTTCATTATTACATTAGTTTATTTTTAATCAGGCTGTCCTTCATATAAGATGGGAAAAAGTATTTGTTATAATATTTGTTTGTAACATATCTTGAACCCAAACTCTTTTTATATGACTCATGACAGGATTCGTTCCTTCAGTCGAGGCCTAACCACCACTCAGGACCAAGAGATCACAACAATAAGTCAAAGTCCCCTCTTTCAACCAGCGTCACGTGACACAATGGGTGCGTTAGCTAGGCAACTACCTAAAATTGGGTTAGGACTAGCATTGATCATACTTTAAACAAAATCAGATTTGTTTTGGACCAAGAAGAAAGTGTTCCCAAACAAAACCAGTTTAGAGGCAAATTTGATCTTAGAAACACTGGGTCAGACTTAGCTCAGTTTTATCCAAACAGAATTTAACCCAAAATGAGAGCAGGTTTGAAGCTGTGACCCCATTTTGGAAAGTTGCCAAACACAGTCTATATTCTAAAGAGGATCTCTTCTACATGTCATCTCATCAGCATAATAGATTGTCTTCACACAATTAACCCTAGATGTTCTGCCTTTATGACTGGCTCGACCATTTAAACATTCCGTCTCAACTACCTGCATTATATTGCAATATATCGATGAATGGAAAATTTCCTACCAAAATACAAAATGTGCTTTTTTGAAAGACATATTTAACTTAATCCTTAATAAGGGAGGTATGAGAACCCATTACGCACTTTACATATCAAGTCTTTAATATTATAACATTATTTATATATCACTCATCTGAACATCCAGCACTTTGGCTAGGATCTAGACCCGACCTCCAATATGTTTACTCTTAGGGGTTGTTTGGTTCACTTGGAAACCAAAGAAAACATTTGGAAACCACTAGAAATCATCACCTTGGAAAACGTTTTGTAAAAAAAAATCATTTATTTGGTTACAACTTTTTTAGAAAAAAAATATTTCTATAAAAGTGCAGAAAAAGTCACATTCTTGTGGAAATCTAATTTTCGAGCAATTGGTAGAAATTAATATTGAAATCTGACATTGACCAATAAAATAATAGCATTATGCATTGATTTTATTTAGTGACAACCTCACGATGATTACATTGAAGATTTTCAAACTATGGATTTTTTAATTCTAACTATGAATCACAGTGGAAATTAATTTTCACCCACCTTTTAAGGGGAACCAAACAAGATAAAATATTTTGCAAGAAATCTCCAAGAAAATTGTGGAAAAGGGTTTCCACTACTAACGTGGTTTCTATAATTTTGGAATATAACTAAACAGTCCTTTAGCCTATCAGAACCATGCCTATAAGAGCAATTAATTTACACAATTGATTGAATAGTCACAATTTCTAATCTAACCCTCTAACCACCCATATATGGTATAAATCACCCCATTTTATGGGGTCGTTATGATAGGATTCGTACTCTCCTTTTAGCACATGCCATTCAACTACTGGAGTTGTGAAGCTATCAAGGGAGTAAGACCTGTTCCTTCAAGAAAGCCTCTTGTTCTCTACTTTGATAACAACATCCACTTCATTTCTACGAGTCTGTCTAAGTTCTGTTTTCTAAATCTTGCCATATAAAACCTCAAAGATAAATGTCAACTCTCTCAAATTTCTTGTAGTCACAAGTTATATTCCTTACTTGATTATTCTCATAAATTTCTTTTGGTACTGTGCTTATAGGTGTGTTTTGAAGGATATAAGAGAAATTTTATACTAAATTGCATTTTTGCATATATAACTCAAGCTCTTAAAATCCTTCTAACCATTACATCAAGACTCTAAAGTTTTGGTGAGGATTGAGAATTATATTTTAGATTCATTGTAATATGCCATCGCAGGTTGAGCGCCTTTTTATGGGCTAAAATTTAGACTCACGCAGCGGTATCAATTTTTAGAAAATCCGTATTAAATTTGTGGTCGGTGGAATTTTAACCTGAGTTGCTTTGATATCATCTTAAAATCTCTCTAACCATTACACTAAAACTACAAAGTTATGGTAAAGATAGAAAATTATATTTTTATATTAATTCCAACACAAGCTTCATTAATCCAAAATAAAAATAATTAACATATTTCTCCATTTCTTCCGAAGGAAAGGTCAATTTGTTGCTTTTCCCTCTCCCCATGTTGAGAAGACAGTTGTAGATTTTTTGGTGGTGCGAGCTTCATTCTCTTCAATTATTTGTGATATATCTAAAACCTATATAGCTTCCTACTGATGGTTGTTATGACAAGGTATCCAAGACACCCGATTGCCCTCAAATTAAGGATGACTTGAAGGTACAATTCAAGTCAATGTATCTGCTGTACTTGTCCTCCTTTGGGGACCGTTTGCATGGCAAGCTAATTTTTCTATTGAATAATTTAACAAATGGAGACATTTTTTAAATGGATCATTTTAAAAATTTAATTATCAAAATTGATCAAAAATTTTTTAATAAGCAACATTGGTCAATTTTCAATTACCTCAGCACAACTGGCTGAAAATTGGTCGATTATGCAAAAGTATAGTCTTTGGAAAATGTGAAAATGCAAGTCTTGTGTTGCTTCTAATTTGTTTGAGAACATATGCGAGACTACCATTCTCGTTTGTTTTCTCAATGTAGTAAGAACGTACTCGTCGGGGATTTTCTGAAAAATAAATCTCATAGTTAAAGTGGACTTTCTGATAACCCCTTAACTTAAGAGGTTCTTTTGATACTTTGATAGTTATCGGGGGTTATCAAATAATCATCCAAAGCTAGGGGGTTTCTTATATTTAATTTAATTAGGCTTTTGCAATTAGTCTCCAACTCTTTAGGTGTTTCGAAATTAGTCCCTCAAATTGCTTAAGTGTCTTTAAGTATTTGGGGAAACTAATTATTTCAAAATATCAACATTTAGGAGACTTTATTTTATAATCCAATCCGGAATCAAACCCAAGACCGTGGAAGCTATATTGGAACCTTCCAATCTTCTGGATCACCCACGATGAGAAGGAGACTAATCTCAAAATATGAAAGATTTGGAGAAACAAATATCAAAAATATATTACCAACTCAAAACATATCTTCTCCTAGCTTAATGATGTATTCTAGTTATAAACGTTGTAAGTGCACAACTTATGTGTGTGTAGTATGCAAGTGTCGATCCCACTAATTTATTCCGATTTAGATTTTAGAACTACTCTCTTTTAACTTTCATATCACTAGATTTCTTAAGCATAGATTATGAAGCACTACTACAGACATGGATAGCCCAAATGGTTCAAACCGTTTGGGGAAACCCTATCCCAAACGGTTAAAACCGTTAGGACAGAAAAAAGACCCATTTGGTCAGAAGCCATTGGTCTGCTTCTGTCCAAATGGTTGTAACAATTTGGCCTAATCACCAAACAGCTGTAACCATTTGGGCAACTAATTTTATTTTATTTTTTAAAAAAATATAAAAAACCTACCTAAACGGTTCAAACCGTTTGGACAAGTATCGGTTCAAACCGTTTGGACAAATATTAGTCCAAACTGTTTGGCCAGTTTTGGCCAAACGGTTTTGGCCAAACAGTTCAAACCGTTTGGACAGATACTTGTGAAATTTCCCTAGAGGGGGGGTGAGCAGGGCAATATGCTAATCTAATCCGAATTAATGCCAAATTAAAACTAATTAACAAATATATATATCCTAGCAAGTATGATATACAAAGAATAATATGCAAGGATATGTAATATACACAACGAGTAAACAAAAGTAAACAAGTGTAAATAAGATAGGGAGATAAAACAAATGAGAGCAAGGCAATAAAGATGAACAAGATGAATGCGCCAAGCAAACTTCAAACACAATAATATGTTCACGAGGTTCGGTCAACCCACGACCTACGTCCCCGCTTTACCTCGAGGAGATCTCCACTATATCAACCGAGTTTTCTACGCTCACCCGAATAACGTTTACACCACGCTATCTCGGTTTTCTAGCTCACCGAAAACTTTACAATTACTCACAATGTACTTACACTAACTACCACCTCAAGTGTTGGTCTCTAGTCCGTGTCTCCCTCAAGTGCTCGGATTTACCACCTCTCCCTAGGCTTTACTACCGACGCCACTCCTCTTGGGACAATCCCGTCTCTCACCACACACTCCTCTCGGTGTACTAGTGTAATACAATGTGACCTCACAATTAAAGCTCACAAATACAAATGTTTGTTCTCTATGGATGAGAACTCAATTAAGCACAACTCAATGTTACAAACTCTCACAACCCCAATATACTATGTATGAAAATACTATAAGCTCAAGTGGGTGTGTGTAACAATGAGCGTTAATCAAAACTAAACTCAATTAAAATCTAGCTTTAATAAAAATGATTAACAAACAAATAAATGTAAAGCTAGAAAGAGTTTAGAATCACTTCTCTAAAGATCAAGAGTGAAAGAGAGATGAGTGAAAACTCAACCATCAAAGAATGATCTCCTCTTCCTCTTGTAAACCTTTGCTCCACAAAATAAACGTGAAACAAGGCTTGAATGCCTTAAACACTCTTAAACAAATCTTAAAAACTCTCTTAAACTCCTTTTAAAATATTCACTCTTAGTTAGAAATGAATGGGGGCATGAGGTATATATAGGCTCATGAAATAACCCCAAAAACAACCAGCAAAACACTAAAAAATAAAAACCAGCTGTTACTAGCCGTTATAGGCTGAAAAGACCAAAATACCACAAAATCCAGCATTCGAAATTTATATCTGGTTTTGTAAAATTAATTAAAAATAACAAATCAACTCCAAAAATCATGAAATTTTGAGGGTAATTTCTAAACATGTGGATAAACATTTTAGAGAAAACATTTCAAAAATATCACTTCTCATTTGTGATAAATAATTGTTTCAGGACAGATATTTCAGATTCTGAAAAACTGCTAAAATGCTTGACATTGTAAAATCAATTTGACATAGTAAATCAACTCCAAATATTATGAAATATTTAGGGAAGGTTATAAAGATATAGATAAACATGTTACAAAAATAATTTCTGAAATATCACATCCCATTTGTGAGAAATAATTATTTTAACACAAATAAACAGTTTCTAAAAACTGCAGAAAACTTCTTTGTAAATTCAATTGAAAATGACAAAACAACTCCAAAATTAGTAAAAATTTGGAAAATATTTGTATATATAAAGATAAACATGTAAACAAAGAAATTTTTCAAATTGCATTTTCCAATTGTTAAAACTCAATTGTTTTGCAAAAGCATGAAAAATACGATATGTGAAAAGCATGATTTTGAACATGAACAAGTATTGAGATCTTGTGATTTGGTTTATGGACTTTATATAAGATATAAATTAATGTGATAAAGTCAATGAACCATGAATACAATAAATTCTCAATTTTAACTTGTTTTGCAATAGAAGCAAAAAAGTGTGTATGCGTGCATGTTCGTGCATGTTTGAAAAGATATAAACTTGAGATTTTTTTCAAACACGTTTTGAAACACTTTCCAATGGATTTATAAACTTGAGAAAAGATATAAAATCATGTCGTTAAGTCTATAATCCAAAATGGTGATAAATCAAAATACATGTGTGTGTGTATGAATCTTGAGCTCTAAGTATAAACACACAAGTATAAACCTAAACTAATGTACCCAAGCTTGAGATCTACAATAAGCTTGTCTTGATTGCGGATGAAGCTTGATCTTGAATCTTGACTTGAATTGCATTGTTTCACTCCACTATTTCTCCCATCCTCCAATGGATATGATCGTATCGGCGCAAGTCCATCCATCCTCCAACACATTGTTTGCCTAGAATAAACATGAAAACACAAACACTAGACAAACAAGATTAGTTATAAATTGTTTGTTAAAACATCATCAAAACCAAGGAACTAACAACTTGTCCAAGCAGTCGGAACCGTTTAGAAAAGTATCTGTCCAAATGGTCTAAACTGTTTGGGCAAGTGGTTTTAGTATTTTCTTGCAGAAATTTTCCTACTTTGTTTGGCTATCTGTTTATAATTCAAAATATATATCCCACGCAATGACATAATTTAAAATCTCACAATGAAATCAAAATATAATGATATATATCATTGAATGCATTCAACTAATACAATTAGCCAAATGAAAACACATATGAAGTGAAAAAAGTCTTTACTAGTCTCAAATATACAACAAATACAAAATACATATAATGTTGAATGTGTCTAAGATCTAAAATGCCTGCAATATCTACAATAAAACAAAACTGCTTTAATCTGGTCAAGGAACAGAAGAAACTCCCCTAAGAATTTCCTCCTGGGACAAGCCCTAACGCCTCAAGTCTGCAAACATCCTAGCAATATCTTCCTGTGCTAAACCCTAAGCTGAACCCAGAGCACTAGAAGGAGAAGGGTGAGTACTCGAAGCAAGATGAGCAGAAGGCGATGGATCAGTGGAAGGCCAAGAAACCAGAGCATGATGAGTGAAAGAAGGTGGATCAGCAGAAGACTGAGGAGTTGGACTAGGACAAGCACTCTGAGAATTCACCTATAAAGTAATAGCGATGTATTAGTGTATGTGTGTATACGTATCTGTATATGCGTGTATATGTATGAGTATGCAGGTGTATGTGTATGTGTGTATGTGATGGAGAACAGTACTACAGCCATTTATGAACCTGAGCAGTTTGAGGTGTAATACCAATTGGTTTTCCCCGTGATTATAATATAATTAACTATAATTCTTGGTGCTCAAGTATCCATTCAAACGCATCAACTGAACACGTTCAAATATAAGTAGTATACATGTATTCATTCAAAGCACCAACTAAGCGGGCGTTTGGTCGCTTGCAACTATAGTTGCAATTCAAGTGCCACTTGCATATAACTGAGACGTTATAACTCTTCTTACATGCAACTACAGTTGTAATTTTTTGGTTCAAAATTTAAATTTTGTAACTTGCAATTGCAGCTGTTTGAAATAAAGAATTCTCTTTCATAATTGTTTTTGAAATAAAGTACTTTTGAAAATATATTATTGAAAATTTTTAAAATAATATTTTAACAAAATATAATAGTTTTCAAGGAAAATTTTATTTTTAGAAAAGTAATACTCCACAATTTTTTTCAAAAAATTTTAAACTAAATTTTTATAAAAATAATATTTCATCAAAAATAGTTTTTAAGAATATTATTTTAAGAAAATAATATTTTTATACAAATAATATAATATTTCAAAATAATATATTATTTAAAAAGTATATATTATTTTAAGAATATTATATTATTTTAATAAATAATATATTATTTTAATAAATAGTATATTATTTTAAAAATAAGATATTACTTTAAAAATAGTATAATATTAATTAATATATTATTTTAAAAATATATTATTTAAAGACAATAATATGTTTTGGAAAAATAATATATTTTGAAATATAATAGTTTTCAAAAATATTTCTTAAAATAATACATTTTGTAAAATATTATTTTATGAAAAAATAATATTTTTCAAAAGAATAATATTTTATTTTTTAGAATAATAATAATTTTTTCAAATAATTACATTTTAAAATTTATTTTTTTAAAAAATTATCTTATAAAAATATTTTTAAGATATTGCTTTTAGAAAAACATTTTTTAGCAAAATATTTTTAAATAACTTTATTTTTTTAAAACATTTTTAAAGAAATTATTATAATATTAATTTTTAAAATATTATTTAAAATCTTTAATGAATTTATTCTTATTTTTTGAAATATTAAGTAATGATTTTGATTTTTAGTAAATTTGGGTCAGTTGCAACTCAACTAAGTTACAACTGTGGCTTGCGGAAGAAGAAGAAGAATAGCAGCAAGAGAGTTCCACTTCGTGAACTACGTGAGTCCCTATTCGTTTATCCTTCTCCGCCTCACTCTGAAGGTGGTGTAGAGGAATCATCGGAGCTATTGAGCTCGGAAGTGATGGAGAGCACGGGCCCTAAAGGAGCTAAGAGGAAGGTGCAAATGGATGAAATCCTTGCTAGAACCAAGCCTCTTTCAAATCCGCAGCTCCCTCAACTTCAATCTGGAACTCTGATTACTCGGCAACTTAGTAAGTCCCCTATTTCTAATTCCTGGGCAGATGAAGTAGAAGAGGGTGTAGAATCTAGATTGATTGATAATAGCTCTTTAGGTGATGAGATCTTGTCCATTAATCTTGATGAGTTTAACAATATTCCCCCAAATTTGAATAATGTTGATCATGATGGATTGGGAAACAAAAATCTTGAAAAAGCAATGGAACAGGATAAAACTGAACCCATAGCACCGAAATCTTTTGCTAGTCTATTTGCTGATAATAGAAAACCCGAAAATGGTATACCCCTAAATTTTATCCCACCTACTCAGAATCATACAGCTGCATTCTCTGCTAATGAGTGGAAGGAGGGTGAAGATCTATGGAAATTTGCCTTGATAGGTCATGTTATTAGGCTGAATGTCAGGTTTAAATCAATGGAAGCCTATGTTAACAAGTTGTGGAGTAAAATCTGTATCCCTACTATCTCTCTTATAAAACAAGGGGTTTTTCTGTTTGATTTTCCCTCTGGAAAATAAATGAGGGAGGTTCTGGAAGCAGGACCGTGGTTCTTTGGATCAAGGCCGCTTGTATTAAAGCCATGGACAATAGATGAAGATATGGGGAAAATTCAAGACTACACCTATCCAATGTGGGTTCATTTCCCTAATCTTAGACTAAATCTATGGAGTCCTATTGGTATTAGTAAAGTTGCCAGTTTAATTGGCAATCCGATAACTACAGACAAGCTCACAGCTAAACGACAACGCCTATCCTATGCCAGGATTTTGCTGGAAATCAAGCTACCTTTAAAGAATCCTCTCCTTATCAACTCACTATCCAAGGGCCAACTGGGGAGACTCATACTCAAAAAGTTTTATATGAACTGAAGCAACGATGGTGTTCTTCTTGTAACATTATTGGTCATGAAACAGAAAACTGTAGAAGACATCCTGTGACAAAAAGATGGGTTCCTGTTAATAGACAGGCTGGAAAAGACAATCAAGCTCCCAAGGATATGGTGCACCAAGAGCCTATGCATATGGAGGAGACATCCAGTACACAGGCTGCTGAGGCTACAAGTAAGAAGCCTCTAGAGGAGTCATCAAGTGCAAAGGCTACTGAGACAGCAAATAAGAAGAGTTCCTCACAATTCTCCTCGCCAAATGTGAATGCAACTGGATTCACCAGTGTCACAAGGGCTAGAACAGCAAGGAAAACAGGTATGGGAGATAATGCAACTGATTGTTCACTTTCATTTGCTCATGTGTCACATTTCTCCCCTTTGATCCATCAGGTGCATGACTTGGACCCCTCTAGCATTGATAGAGGGGATACTCAGTTATGAATTTAGCTATATGGAATATTAGAGGGTTTAACAAATCCTCTAAGAACCAAATTGTAAAGCAATTTATATATGATTACAAACTTTCTTTTTTAGCTCTTTTAGAAACTAGAGTAAATGGCAGCAAGCAACAGCTCATAGCAAGGAAAATTGCAAAAAAACTGGCAGTGGCTTTCAAACATTCAAGAGGCAAGAACTGGGAGGATTTGGATACTCTGGGATAGTGAAGTTCTATTGATTCAGAGCATTTGTTCATCTGCTCAGTATATGACATGTTCAGTAGCATCAAAGGATGGTGGTTTATCTTGCTTTATAACAATAGTCTATGCTTTCAATGAGACAGAAGTGAGGAAAACACTCTGGCATGACATAACAGGAGATTTTAATGCTATTATCAATAATGAGGAAAAACTTGGTGGTGCCCTAGTAACAAGTTCAGACACTGAAGACTTTTAAAATTTTCTCAACTCCAGTCAGTTACTTCACCTCAAGACAACTGGATGCTATTTCACTTGGTGTAACAAGCAGGATATGGACACTAGAATATGGAGCAGGCTTGATAGAGTTCTAGTTAATGAGGAATGGATACATCAATATACTTCTAGTCAAGTAGATTATCTCCTACCAAATTGCTCAAATCATTCTCCAAGCTTGATTACAATTGTTGAAAATGATTTTGGAGGGAAAAGACCTTTTAAAATTTTCAATATGTGGACAAAACACACAGAGTTTATTCCAGTTGTTGAAGCACATTGGAGGCAAGATATAACAGGATACAAGATGTTCAGGCTCTCTTCCAAACTCAAACTTCTCAAACCTGCACTTAAAAATCTGAATAAGAAGCATTTTATGAATATCAGTGAGCAGGTACTAAGGGCTAAAGGGGAACTAGCTGAAATCCAGAAACAATTGCAGAATGATCTCTTTAATTCTGATCTTATAAGAAAGGAGAAAGAGTGTACTGGCAAATACACTAAGCTTATAGATTGTGAGCTATCTTTCTACAAACAGAAAGCCAACATAGATTGGAGTCTGAATGGGGATAAATGTTCTCACTACTTCCATTCCATTATGAAGGCTAAAAGGCATCAAAATAGAGTTCTATCCTTGTATTCTGAGAGAGGGATTAGAATTACTAAAATGGATGACATCATAGCTGAATTTACTGCATACTATGAAAAACTCCTGGGGACTTCAGTTAGCACCACTATACCAGATTCTACTGTGATTTCCAATGGTCCTCTTCTCTCTCCTGCTCAAAGTACTAAACTTACACTTCCAGTCACCAGAGAGGAGATTAAGCAAGCTGTTTTCTTAATGTCAGATAGCAAAGCACCTGGACCAGACTGGTATAGTGCATCCTTCTTCAAAGCTGCTTGGAATATCATCAATGAGGATCTTTTCCTTACCATTGAGGAATTCTTTTGCTCAGGAAAGCTTTTAGGTACTTTCAACTCTACTTCTCTCACTCTAGTTCCTAAAATCCTCAATCCTCAGTCAGCGTCTGATTTTAGACCAATAGCTTGTTGCAATGTTGTTTATAAGATCATAACAAAAATCATTGCAAATAGAATCCAAGAAGTCATGGGTTATCTGATCAGTGAATCTCAAAGTGCTTTTGTCAAGGGTAGAATTATCTCAAACAACATCATGCTTGCTCATGAGCTCATTAAAGACTATGGTAGGAAACAAATCTCTCCACGAGCTACTCTGAATATAGATTTAAGGAAACCATTTGATACAATAAATTGGGATTTCATCAGATATATGCTTGTAGGATTAAGATTTCCTAGCAAAATGATCATGTGGATTATGGAATGTATCACCACTCCAAAATATTCCATATCTCTTAATGGAACTCTTCACGGTTACTTTCATGGTGCAAGAGGCTTAAGGCAAGGAGACCCCCTCTCCTCTTATTTGTTTGTGATTGGTATGGAGTACCTATCCATGAAATTGAACACTCTTAAAAATGACAACTCTTTCAGATTTCTCCCCAAGTGTGCAAATTTGAACATCACACATTTGGTATTTGCTGACGACCTCCTCTTGTTTAGTAGAGCTGACATACAATCTGTTGCTAAACTGAAAAACTGCCTTCATGAATTTAGTCAAGTGTCAGGTCTGGAAGCTAATCCAAGCAAGTGCTCCATATACTTTGGTGGTATAGATGCTGGTCTTAAAAGTCAGATATGTAACTTACTTCATTTTTCAAAGGGTGCACTGCCTGTGCGATATTTGATTATGCCACTCATATCCAAGAGGCTATCTTTTCTTGATTGCTCCCCTCTAATCAGTAAGATATCTGATCAATTTCAAAGCTGGCAGAAGAGGAGAAATTTATCTTATGCTGGGAGGTTGCAACTTATCAAATCAGTGATTTTGGGGGTACAAATCTTCTAGACTAGCAATTACATTTTGCCAACAAAAATTCTAGAGAAAATTGATAGTTTGTGCTCTGCCTTCCTATGGGGCAACAAAACTGCACTCATATCCTGGAAAACCATTTGTTATAACAAAGAACAAGGGGGTTTAGGGATCTTTTTAGCAAAATTCTGGAACTATGCAGCAGCCATTAAACTGCTTTGGATGATTCATCTTAAGAAGGACGTACTTTGGATTAAATGGATTCATGGACAATACCTAAGACAAGCAAATATATGGCAAGTTAACATGAGAGTAAATGATTCATGGATGTGGAAGAAATTACTTAAAGTCAGAGATACGGTGATAAAACAGATGGGCAGTACAGATAACCTGACTTCAGCCATTAATAAGTGTTGCACTGATGGAAAAATTCAAATATCCTCTGTTTACAGCACTCTGCTTCAACCAGTTTCTAAAGTCAGTTGGTGCAAAATAGTTTGGGGAGGATTACATTATCCTAAGCATTCTTTTATACTATGGCTAGCAATTCAATCCAGGCTACCACTCAAAATAGATTGTGCCGTATGAAGATTATTGGCACAAACATTGTGTTCTCATCAGCAGCCTGAAACACATAAACATCTATTTTTTGAGTGTCAATACTCTGTGTATGTTTGGGATAAGGTGATGAACTAATAGGATTTGACTGGAAATCATGCAACTGGGATCAAGTGACCAATTGGTTTAACTTCAAGCTGAAGGGTGATAGATTTCTGCATAAGCTGAAGAGAATGGTGCTCTCAGTCACAATTTATATGCTCTGGCATGAGAAGAACTTGAGGATTTTTCAGCACAAAGCTCGCTGACCTGAAATGCTTATGCGGGCAGTAAAGTTTCATGTATTCACAGTTATCCTAAATGCAAAAATCCCTGATTATATGCAAGAGAGAATAGAGAAATTGTGAGTGTTCTTTTTTCTAGCTGATTACCAGATTGCTATCTGGATATCTTGATGTACTATAAACTCAAAATTTGGATAATGAAATAAAATTACTTTCATTGACCAAAAAAAAACTGTGACTTGCGGTCATTTTTTGCGTAAGTCATATATTGCAACTAAGAGTTGTTTTGCAACTGTAGTTGCAACTGCAACTATGAGTTGCAACAAAACAAACGCTTGCAACTGGACAAATTTGGCCCAGTTGCATGTAATTGGAGTTGCAACCATTCCACTTGCAAGCTACCAAATGCCCCCTAAGTGCAACCACAGAAAATTAGTATATATGCATGCATTCAAAGGCAAAAAATATTATTTACAGGTATGTTTGTTTAAAGAAAGAAACTTGTACCTGAATTATTCTAAATTTTTATTAGTGCTTGTGAAATCCTTGTTCGAACAAAGAAAATAATAGTCATCCAGTGAAGCATCCACCGATATGGTTAATGCCCTCTTGGATTGAACCACTTCACAAAATACATCGTATCTCGAGCTGCTCAAGCAGAGGGCGAGGAACGTCAGTTAAAAAAATTGAAAACCAAATAAAGAAGTCGGAAAGGAACGAACAGGGGTCATAGGGATTCCTCAAATAACACAGTTCATTATATCACTAATTGAAAACTCTCACATATGACGAAGTAGTAAAAATGGGCATGCTCAGTGAATAATCCTATAAGTTTTACATGTCAAAACTGTTAGAAACATGACATACAATGAGGCGGAATATGCATATCATGACTATTAATGGAAATTAATCAAAGTTTATAAGAATACCTAAAACGCTTACCAAATTTCTTCAATAATCTGTCCCAAGATCAATTCAAAATAGCTTCCTCAAGAGAAAAAGCCTCCAATTGAAATCCACCCGTCACCGAAGAGGAGCAACACTGAGAGATAAGTTCTCAAATTTCTATTTTCTATATTCTATTCTTCATCTTATCCTCATAAGATTTTCTGTCTCTTCATAAGGCTACATACGAACCCAATATATAGGATTAGACTAGTCTTAGAAATTTTAATTTTAAACAATTCATAATTGTTCAAAACTCTATCCATAATAACTAAGGATAGAATAGAAGCTGTTTAAAAACTCTATCCATAACAATTAAGGATATAATAAAATTTGTATTGCATGTAAACTTCTTCTAATGACATTAGTGAGCCCAATTAGGTCCCACATCGAGGACCAATTACTAATCAAATTAATAATTTTAATTTAATAATTAAATCCCTATCCGACCAACTATTAATAAAAGCTCTTCTATAATATGGGATTAATTATTAATAAATAATATCTTATATTCAGTCCCCTCCAGTATCATTTATTTTAGGTAACTTTTTCGAGCAGGACAATTCATCTATTTGCTCATGCCTAAATTCCAATTCCCATGAACATAAATATAAATTATTTTGAAACATTAAAATATTTTATTTTCATAAGAAAGTAAATTTTGAAAAAATATTTTTCAAAACCACCTGTCGGTAGGAATTTAATAACTTCAAGGGAATGTATAATAAATTAACTCATTATAACGAGCATACTGGATCTTATCTAGATATCCATCATTTTTCTAAATAAAATTTAGCAACCCAACATTTCAGGTTGTGTAGCGCTTGCTAAACAAGCTTAACCATCACATCAAAGTATACTAAATTATCAAATCGAAAATGACAATATCATCAAGTCAAAGGGACTATGTAACATCTGAATTCTCCATCTCCTAGGTGACTCATCCTAGAAAATCCAAATGCGGTCTAGTGCTATACACATCACAATGCGTGCTTATGACATACACCCGGGGAATCCTCATTCCCGGTGGTTGAAACCCACCACCACATCTCACATATCGTGTCATGCATAATAACCTATTATAACATAGTTATCATTTACTAGTTTTAGGTTAAACACGAATTTAAGAAATCTCTAAGTTAGATCACATCTCCAAGCAAGTGATCATCACAGTGCATGATCTAACAAAATAATTTCTAAGAATACTATAACAACTATAGAAATTATACCCAAATTATATGTGCAACAATAAAATCTTTATTAATATTCAAAATATTAGTAAAATGTATTGGATGTTTAAGGGCATATTATTACTATTCCGGCAATCTCCCTCTTACCCTAACATCCAATCGGATATAATCTTAACTTTCATCGGCAAAAATATTTTATGACAATGGTCTATAAAAGGACATTAAATGCTATCGTGTAACTATCTTTTAAACCATCACATGATTCTTCTTATTAACCTTTAATAAGATAATATTTCTTTCTAAGCTTTTCGCAATGCTTCACTACTATCAAATAACAATGAGAAAGAAATACATTATAAGGAATAATATTAAGCTTATGGAAAAACTCATTTATCCATATTCCTTCTTTTGTGGTTTCAGATGACACTATATATTATGCTATTGTTATTAATAATATAAATACAACCCGAAGTAGACTTTCTATTATAACGATTGGATTGGAAACTGCTCACAAGATCAATTGTCTCTAAAACGCTCAATCCTATTTATGACACATTTCCTTAAAGAGTGAGATTCCATGTCTTACAGACCCGATCTTTTCTTGACATCTTGTAAGTTGAACCTCCTATGGATCTTATCTATATAAGTAGATCGTGATGATCATATACATCTCTTTTTCTATCTATATAGAGTTTGAGATCCAAGATATAGAATGTTTAAAAATAAAATCCTTCATAAAGAACTTATCGAAAGCCATACTTTTAATCATGACATTAAAATATCATTCTCAATGAGTAATATGTCATAATATGTAACACTAGGAATATAATGGAATTATTTTATAATTTTATAAATACAATTTTGCTTTTAAGGATTTGATCAAAATTAATTTCCTTAATTATTTCATCAAAATGAATGTTTCAATTATCTGAAGCTTGATTAAGTTCATAACTTTATTGATTCAATTAATCAATCTTATCTTCTTGAATTTTACATACTTGATTCTACAATCTTTATATGTAAATATCTTCTTTTAGATATCCATTCAAGAAGATTATTTTAAAATCCATTTATCAATATCTTATATTCATAACATCTTTGAAATGACTAAATGGATTCTTATGAACTATAGTATTACAATTGGAGAAAAGATTTCTTTAAAATTAATAACCGCTTGTCATCAAATATGACATCAACTCACTTATATGAAATCATGTCCAACATGACCTTTGAATAAGTTTTAGGATTTTTATTCTCCTTGTTACTTTCCATCAAATATGTTTTTAACAAGGTTACCGTACTATATAGGTGAATGAAAATCCTATTTGATCTCCTAATTGTAATCGGTGTATTCAACGACAAACTTAGTAAGTAAATCTTTATTTACTTTATTACTTGAAGCTCCCATTGAATTCATAGAATCTCCAACTCATTTGAAGTTTCTCCCACTGGATTAAATAACTCTCCCACTGAAGAAAACAAGTTTTCTTCTAAAGTTATATAGATCCTTGATCAACAAATTTAATTTTATAAAAGAATATATTTCTAATAACAATTATTGTCTGAAAACTACACTAGGATTATCAATATAATACCTAGTACTTTCTTTAGGGTAACCTACCAAGAGGGTTATTGATTTTAGATTCCAATTTGCCCATATTTTATTCTCTAACAAGAATGTGACAATTCCAAATCTCTAAGCGTCAGACACTTAATATTCTTCATATCCACATTTAATATAGAGTAGAAGAAAAAGATTTGGTAGGAATTCTATTCTACATAATAAATAATTTATAGTCTAAAATATTGCTTAAAATGTATTGGATGTTCAAGGGTATATTATTAATATTCCAGCAAAAACACCTAACGATTAAGTGAAAACCATAAATTGAAATAATGTGTTAAGACACCTGATAACAAGAGCATAACCCTGAGAGGTCACTTTATCCCTTGAGATCCCTCATCTTATTGTTAAAACGTGCTACCACTAGACTATCGCCTAGTCAAATAGGAGAGAGATTTGGCAATTATAAAACTACACTTCATGTGTTGCCCTCAATCAGCAGGCCCTCCCTTAAAGAATGGTGGATTAAATAGAACACAAAATCACTTCGATATCTAATCAAGCTTTTCATATTAAGTTTTGCACATGAGTAATGACGTACAATACTAGAAGTCGTTAATAAGGGAGATTTTGCTACAACATGTAAATCTACAACATGTATACTATGAAAATAACATAAGGCATAACGAAGACTTAGGAACTATTGTCGGGAAAGACATAAACATTAGCCCTGATATGTATTTAATAAAAAAAGTTCAATTAAAGGTCGTCAGCAGCTCCAAAAAGTGCAGAGCACAGCAAACATCCTGGTATGTTTGTTGTAGAGAAGTCGAAATGACTGTATGATATCCTTGTCTAAGGCGCTAAATAAAGCAGGAGATTCCAGGATTAAATCGTTCAGATAAATAATTTCTGAAGATCAAACCAGAAAATGCGCGAAAGAGCACACTATAGAAACATATTCGACAGGACAACTGATTCGGTCGCATGATTCATGCATCATGTTTTATCTAAAATTGACTACTGAAAATGAAGAGATAAAGAACACTTCAGACAGCAATCTCACTTTGTAGAAAGCTAGCACAAGTAAGGTGAGATGTAGTTGGAAATAAAACGAGTTCTCTCACAACCATAATTTCCAGTACCAATCAGAATAAGATTTAAAGTAAATCTTCATGGTGTGAAATAGTAAGAAAAAAGTAAGTAAATGCTAGGCGGACGTGGCCGACACTTGAAAAAATAAGCTGAAAAAGGCCGTCCTCCTTTAAGTACTTAGAAGACAACCAAGAGCAAGTGCATGAATGTCATTTAGAAATGTTCATCACAAGCCTAAAGATGCAACCTACAGACACAAACGCACTAATATCCGACCAACAGGAAAAGGAACGTAATTGATTCTATTCTCTAAGGCAAACTTGAGAAGAATATCACCAATTAGAATCCATATACCACATAGACCAAAAAGTGAGGCTACCAAGTCCTAACAGCCAAAAAAAAAAAAAGTTGAGGAGGAAAAGGGAAAATAAGCATTTATATGTATGACTAAATCCTAAGCTCAAGAGAAGCTGACCTATCTCATTTCCCAAATTATGCAAAATGCATTGATTCCTTTCAACTTCAAGAAATTAAAACTGCATACGATATAATAGATTCTCTCAATTATAACCTTTCAACTATGTGCAACTTAGAGTTTGCATGAATCATTTTCTTAACCAAGTACTGTTGTAATTACAACAAATTGGAGCGACAAGGAGTTTACAATAAATAGAGAAAAAATGAAAAATAAATTAAAGATTGTGATAAACAACGAAATTGATTTAAGAGAGTATTAGTAAGTGTTTTTTTTTTGTAATAATACAATAACTGAAAATCTGGGTAATTAAAAAAAATTCAGAAATATACCCCAAATGTGATGGTTGTAGGAGGATGCAACGGTAGTGGATGTCTGAGTTGGTGGCAGGCAGTTCGACGAATTTGCCGTAGCAGCAAGAGGAGAATTAGGTTAGATAGTGAAATTAGGGTTAGGGTTTTGAAGAGAGGAGAGAGCACTTACAGGTTGAGCAGTAGGAAGAGATCCAGGGTTTGTTGTTGTAGGCGAGATAGTAGTGGAGGCTGCGGTGGTAGCGACGGTGGTGGAGATGGTTGCTAGTGGTGTCGCATTGGCCATCGCGGTGGTCGACGAGGAGGAGGCCAAAGTGGTGTCGCAGTGTCGAACTCGGACTCAGTGATCAACGAGGAGCAGGTCGCAGTGGTCAAACTGGACTCAAACTCAGAGGTCGATGAGGAGGAGGTTGCAGTCGTGGTCGACAAGGAGAGAGGGGATGTTGAGGTCAATTGAGATCCTAAGGACTCGGTGGTGTTTCGGGTCTTTTGAATTATAATTGACACATATTACAATTCAAAGAGAAATAAGAAAATTTTATATTTCCTAGGTTCTTTTCTGTGTGCCGATGGAGCGTCGATCTTGCACTTCATTGACGGTCCGACTAAGATGATGGGTCTCTTGCTGTTGATCTCTGATTTTATTGCTTGGAAGACAGCTCAGACTTCTCTTGGAACCGAATATCAGAAAGAAAGAGAGAAAATGTTAATTCAGCGCATGTATGGGGGTGTTCGATCTCTCAGTTGGTGATCCCCTTGAACGAACAATCTCCACCTCATCTTATAGGCTAAGAGAGAGAGAGAGAGAGAGAGAGAGAGAGAGAGTTAATGGCCTTTAATTATGGATTAAGTAGCCATTAAAGTAGGAGATAATGGGGGAGCGATTATCCTCTCAAGAATAGCTCTCAAACGTCTGATTGGTGAAGTTCGCTGATTAATTGGTTGGCGAAGCCCGCTGAAAGTAATTGGGCAAGGCTCACTTGGACGTGGATGGGCCATCAGTTCTAAATCGTGGGTGACGTAACCCACGTGGGTAGCTGCGGGCGAAGTTCGCTAACATCAAACGGCGAACTTCGTGTGGCTCATTTTTGACTCGTTTGGACTGAGCCGAAGTGGGTTGTATGGCGATGTTCGCGTGCTTGTTTGAGCGAGTTTCGCGATAGCCTGTTGTGGGCTTGACTTTGGGCCCATTTGAAGTGTTTAGCTCCTTGGCGTTCATTTCCTAGATCCAAGCTGAATATTGGCCTGGGTAGAACATATTTTAACCATCTACAGGTGGTTGACGAGGGTTTGAGATTTTGACGACTCGGCGCTCTGATTTGCGGGCGTTTTGAGTTTTGGGGGATGAAACAAGAATTTTTTTTAATTGCAAATAAATAGACCCAAATGGGTTTACCCGTTTGGGTTAACTGTTTGGGCCTAATTTTTCACTTATTTTTTTTTTCGTTGCCCCAAACGGTTTAAACCGTTTGGAAAAAACACATCCCACAAGGTTTAAACCACTTGGGGTTATTCATCTTGCCCAAATGCTTACGATAACCGTTTGGGCAAAGCAATTTTGTAATAGTGAAGTTATTTAAAATCATAACCTATCAAATTCATATTCAAATAATATCACTATTCATAAATAGAAATAAAGAACTAGATGGTAATTCTAGAATTAAAAAGTATAAACTATCAAACCATTTAAGATAAGTATAGTCTATCAAATTATTTTTCTACCAATTATTATTCTAGTTGATTGCCCTAAACATAATCAATTAAGCACAGAAAGAGAGCAATTCAAAACCAACTAGAAATTAAACTAATTTTATCTAATCCTAGAAAGCAAGAATAGAAAGGAAGAAAATCCTAAATTACAAAGCATAAAATCTTAACATGAATTCTAAGCAAGAAATTAAATCCTAAACATACATTTGAAATAAGAAATAAAAAGAAAAATAAATCTCACATAGCATGGGACTGACCCCTTGTGTAGACCAAAGAAAAATCTTTAAGTCTTCATCAACACAAAAGAAGAAGAATAAATTTGAAGAAAAAAAATATTTTTTTATTAAAAAATTAAAATTTTATAATATTTGGAAGACCTGCTCAAAGAGTAGCCATCCTATCCCCAAAAGAGGATTTATAAAAAAAAATTCACCTCTAACTCTCACTCTCTACCCCTATTTATAGATTACACATACCAATATGAGCCCTTGGATCAAACTTGGTCCCTAAGACATATAATTTTAGCCTTTAATTTGTTCTGTTGATTGAGTATCGATATCTGTATCAATACTAGTATTGATACTAGTATCCATATAGTATCGATACCAGTATCGATACCAGTGTTAACAGTAGTATCGATACCAGTTCGTTACATTATAATTTTCTTTGAAATTCTCTTAGGCTCTTTTGAGTTGGGTTTCTCTTGGCTTTTTTGGGCTTCAATCAGAGATCTTTTGGGCTTGAGATAACCATCATTTGAGCTCTTCTTTTCTTCTTCATTTTTTCGACAAAACATGATAAAACATAATATCAATCATTTATTTGCATAAAATTTAGTTGAAACATGGGTATGAAAATATAATAAAACATGATAATTAAATATTCCTATACCTAAACTTTACTAGTCCCTTAGCAAAGCAATAAAATGAAGAAGAAAGAAAAAAATCCTAACTTAATTTCATAGGAATTGCAATTGTATTTAGTACATACAATAAGCTTTTAAACCCTAGGTTAACCTAGAGGATGAGTTGTAGTCTCATGAGGGTTTACAATGAATATACCCATAAATTTCGGTCACTTATCAATTTAAAGAAGTTAAAATTGAATTAACTTACTTGATATCGTTAAACAATCTAATGAAAGTTAATTTTTGCTCAAGAAGCTTTTTATGCATAACTCCAAAGTAAATCTCTTTAGAAATTCTTTTCATTATACATAGAAAACTACGCCTAACTTAAACTTTTTATTTAAAATTTTAAAAAGCACATGCTAACTCTTTGTTTCAATCAATTTCCAAGCCTCTTGATCAATTTTATTTTCTATATATATATATATATATATATATATATATATATATATATATATATATATATAATATATATATATATATGAGATTAAAATGACTTGAGAATTTGACATCCACTCTAAGTTAAGCATGAAAAGTTTCATTATTTCAAATAAATTTGTAAGTTAGAGTTATAGTAAAGTATGACGCTTTGAAAATCATTTCTTTAAAACTTCTTTAGAGTTATCATAAAAGGCTAAGTTAAATATAAAGCTAACTAAGAACTAGAAAGTTTAAAAATTCATCAAGTAAATCAATTATTAATCAACTTTATCAAGTTAGCAAGTGATTTTTGAAGGAAAGAAAAGAAAGGATAAAATAATTTAGGAGAAGAAAAAATAAAGAGAAAAGATAACTAGTCTCAGCCCTACACCAAAATTTTGCATTGTCCTCAATGCAAACTGTTTGATGCAAAAAGTAAATTATATAGAAAATGAAGCTCATATTTGGATGATATTGAACAATGATATAATGATAAAATTTACAATTATCTTTAATTCGACGGATATGAAGAGGGTGTAGCGAAAAAATTCATTCTCTCTCTCTCTCTATTTTTCTCCTTTTTATTTTTATTTTCCAAACAAGAGAAAAGCAAATTCTTTAGTATTCTTTTATATATATATATATATATGAGATTAAAATGACTTGAGAATTTGACATCCACTCTAAGTTAAGCATGAAAAGTTTCATTATTTCAAATAAATTTGTAAGTTAGAGTTATAGTAAAGTATGACGCTTTGAAAATCATTTCTTTAAAACTTCTTTAGAGTTATCATAAAAGGCTAAGTTAAATATAAAGCTAACTAAGAACTAGAAATTTTAAAAATTTCATCAAGTAAATTAATTATTAATCAACTTTATCAAGTTAGCAAGTGATTTTTTAAGGGAAAGAAAAGAAAGGATAAAATAATATAGGAGAAGAAAAAAATAAAGAGAAAAGATAACTAGTCTCCGCCCCTACACCAAAATTTTGCATTGTCCTCAATGCAAACTGTTTGATGCAAAAAGTAAATTATATAGAAAATGAAGCGCTCATATTTGGATGATATTGAACAATGATATAATGATAAAATTTACAATTATCTTTAATTCTGACGGATATGAAGAGGGTGTAGCGAAAAAAATTCATTCTCTCTCTCTCTCTCTCTCTCTCTCTCTCTCTCTCTCTCTCTCTCTCTCTCTCTATTTTTCTCCTTTTTATTTTTTATTTTCCAAACAAGAGAAAAGCAAATTCTTTAGTATTCTTTTATATATATATAGAGAGCAAATGCTATAAACTTAAGTTTATATGGAATAGTATACATCAACTTTTTTATCTATTGATATTGCCTTTTGTTTTTTTATACATCCCCACACACACACGCAAACACACATCTCCATTCCTTGGTAATTTTTAATTTTATCGGGCTTTTCTAAGTGACCATGTTATGAGCTTTGGGCCAATGGATCCCAACCCAATTGGGCTTAGGTCATTAAGTATAGAAATACTCCTCAGGCTTAATTACTCAGTGAGCCTATACTTAGATAGAATAACATTGGAGTTCAAGATTTTTATCGGTACCCATTTTTACACTCTTTTTAATCTTTTTTTGGGAATATATATATATATATATATATATATATATATATATATATATATATATATATATATATATATATATATATATATATATATATATATATATATGAGATTAAAATGACTTGAGAATTTGACATCCACTCTAAGTTAAGCATGAAAAAGTTTCATTATTTCAAATAAATTTGTAAGTTAGAGTTATAGTAAAGTATGGCGCTTTGAAAATCATTTCTTTAAAAACTTCTTTAGAGTTATCATAAAAGGCTATGTTAAATATAAAACTAACTAAGAACTAGAAAGTTTAAAAATTCATCAAGTAAATCAATTATTAATCAACTTTATCAAGTTAGCAAGTGATTTTTTAAGGAAAGAAAAGAAAGGATAAAATAATTTAGGAGAAGAAAAAATAAAGAAAAAATATAACTAGTCTCAGCCCTACATCAAAATCTTGCATTGTCCCCAATGCAAACTATTTGATGCAAGAAGTAAATTATATAGAAAATGAAGCACTCATATTTGGCTGACATTGAACAATGATATAATGATAAATTTTACAATTACTTTAATTCGATTTAATGTGAAGAGGGTGTAGCGAAAAAAATTCATTCATTCTCTCTCTCTCTCTCTCTCTTTCTCTCTATTTTTCTCTTTTTATTTTTTATTTTCCAAACAAGAGAAAAGCAAATTCTTTAGAATTCTTATCTTTTTTCCATTGTCATTAATGAGACACTGAATAAAGATGTAGAATAAAGGATTGAAAATAAAAATCTCACATTCTACATTAGTTCGACATTGTTGCTAAAAATTCTATCTCAAATTTTAAAGAAGTTTAAAATGATAAACTCTATGATGAGCTTGAATTCTATACTCTCCGAGGTTTTCAATAATTTCTGCAGCATTTGATGGAAGGTTGGTAGAGTGTAATCTTTTAAATAAAATTTATCATGCATCTTGACATTTCGATGACAGTCAATCGGAAAACTAGTCTCAGATTTAAACTCATGTTCAACGTGAATGAAAGTTCATCCTAATAAAACTAGCACTTCTTTAAAAAACTTCTCAAACTCAAGGTTCATGGTAGGTTGGTAGTGTGTTTTTTAAGCGAATGTCATGTTAATAAGGAGGTATGATTGTGCTTAGCACTGGTTAAAATACTAGTTTTAAGTGATTATCATGTTTTATTATATTTTCATACCCATATTTTAAATAAATTTCATGCAAATAAATGATTAATATTATGTTTTGTTAATATTATATTTTTATCATGTTTTATAGAAAAATAAATAAATAAAAGAAATAAGAGCTCAAGTGAAGATTATCTTAAGCCTAAAAGATCTCGATTAAAGACCAAAAGAAGCCAAGAGAAGTCCAACTCAAAAGAGCCCAAGAGAATTTTAACAAAAGTCACAACATGAGAGAACTGGGTATCTATGCTAGTATCTATATTAGTATTGATACTACTATTGATACTTGTATCGATAATATTGATACTGGTATCGATACTACTGTCGATACTGGTATCAATACTAGTGTCAACACAGGTATCAATACAGTATCGATACCCAATCAACATAAACAAATCAAAGGTTAAAATTATATTTTTTGGGGCCAAGTTTGATCCAAGGGCTCATATTGGGTTATGTAATCTATAAATAGGAGTAGAGAGTGAGGGTTAGAGGTGAGAAAACTTTTGTAAATCCTCTATTGGGGATAGGTGGGCTACTCTTTGAGAAGGCCGTCCAAATAATGTAAATTTTTAATTTTGCAATAAAAATAAAAAATATTTTTCCTCTTTAAATTTCTTCTTTTTCTCTTGTGTTGATGAAGACCTAAAGATTTTTTTTTTGTCTACACAAAGGGCCAACCCTTTACAATGTGAGTTTTATTTTTATTTTTATTTTTTATTTAGAAATGCATATTTAGGATTTAATTTCTTGCTTAGAATTCATGTTAAGATTTTATGCTTTGTAATTTAGAATTTTTACTTTTATTCTTGCTTTCTAGGAGTAATATGAGTAGCTAATTTCCTTAGGATATCTAAGATTAGATGAAGCTAGTTTAATTTCTATTTGGTTTTGAATTGCTCACTTTTGTGCTTAATTGATTATATTTAGGATAATCAACTAGAACAATAATTGGCAGAAAAAGAATTTGATAGACTATACTCATCTTAAATGGTTTGATAGCTTATGCTTTTTCAATTCTAGAATTACTATTTATTTATTTATTTCTATTCATGAATGGTGATATTGCTTGAATATGAATTTGGTAGTTATGCTTGTTTTAAATAACTTGATAAACTATGCTTAAGAAATCTAGTGATATGAGAATTAAAAATAGTAGTTCTAAAATCTAAATAGAAATTAACTAGTAGATTCAATCCTAGATTCCTAGTTTTATAACTAGATTTTTTAAACTCATTTAATTGCTTTCTTTCTTGGTTTTACTCTTCTTCTTGTTTTAGCCCTTTCATTTGCATCAAATCAACACTCAAACCAACCTTTATTCTCTCTTTTCTACCATACTTAGAGAACCACTCAAGAACCCTTCTTGAATCACATCTTCTTCGTGGGATTGACATTTGCATGCTACACGCACATAAGTTGTACACTTGTAACATTTACACGTCACGTTTTTAGCACCGTTGCTAGGGAAGGTGCTTGTATTTAGGAATTTTTCTATTTTGGTTCTTTGATTTGTGTGTTCATTATGAAGGATTGAGCTAGAAGAAGACTGAAGATTAAAAAAGAAGATTTGCTTCAAGAGGGACCAACCACTTATAAAGGTGAATTCTCTTTCTTGTTATTTTTAATTTCACCCTCTAGTTAGGATTCTCACAATTAGTGACAATTAGGTAACTAAAATTTTTTTTCTTATTGACCATAATAAAATCCACCATTAACTTGAACAACTATTAAACAAGATAATAATTCAAACAAGAGCTCTCTTTCCCACAACTATTTGTTTGAACCTAATTCAAAATACTGCATTAGAAATAATTGTTTAAGGCATCCATTGTAGTTGCTTTCATTGTCTTAGGGTTGCATTTGCATATAGTTAGTAGGAATCACCAAGTGATTTTGGACACCTTGATTTGTCACTCACACATGAAAATATCTTTAAGGGCAAAAACCCAAATCAAGATAAGGTGAGGGATTTCATCACCCTTTTCTAAGCCCAAAAATCACTTAATTCCTCACTACACAAACCCAAGCCTTACAATTCATTAGATGTTGTCCTCTAAGGATTCAAGCTCTATAAGAAAATAATAAATTCTTAAGTGAATCGGCTCAAGTTTATTGGACTCCATTAGTGTCTAAGGCAAGGTGCAAAGTTTGTGTAAGGTACCCTGCAAGAAACGAGAGTCTTAAACAGTCTCTAAACTCCCTCTAGTCTTATCCTTACCTACCTAACTGATCAAGTATACTTGGGTTTGTTCATTAAAGAAATTTTTGGGTAGTAGCTGGTCTAGTAGAGTTAAGGCTTGACCTTAGAATCAGGAGTGATTGATTAAGTGGTTTGTCTTTTGATTTGTTTAATTATGTTTTCTTTTCTCCTTCTATTTCTCTTACAAAAAATATACAAAACAAATTCATTAGTGTATGCAAGTTTGGATTAGGGATGATACAAAATATTTAGTTCGTGTTGAATTTGAACCAAAAGAAATGACTAATTCTAATCCACCCATTCTTCAGGATATGTGTTATCCTACTAGGAACACAACTCCATCTTGCATTAGACTTCCCGATATTAATGGTGTTAATTATGAGCTTAGACCTCACTTTACAAATATGCTTCCCGAATGTTTAGGAAATGAGTCTGAAGATACTTACATTTTTATAAGTGAGTTTGAAAAAGTATGTACCATGATTAAGATAAGAGAATTGCCTGAGGATGCAATTAAGCTCAGATTTTGTCTACTTTCCTCTAAAGGATTAGACTAAGAAATGGTTGTATAACTTGCCTATAAATTTTATCTCTATTTGGGATGAATTTGTGACCATTTTTTAAAAATTCATCCCCATTTATAAAATAGTAAAACTTAGAAACAACATTCGGACTTGTAAGATAATTCTAGGGAACCATTCTGAAAATATTTTGTTAGATTTAAGGATCTTCTCATCCAATGTCCTCATCATTGTTTAGAGAAATAGTGTTTATGTTACATTGTCGATGAAGGATTTGATTATTCTTTAAAGACATTCTTAGAATCTATATGTCAATGGAATTTCATGAAGAAAAATGCTGATGAAACCGAAAACTTTTAGAAAACTTATCGAGAAAATCATGCAATGGGAACACTATGATAAAAGAGTAACTTCATCAGTTTACTCAACCAAATTTAGTGGTTTGTCCTTAGAGTTGAATATAACCTCTAAAGTTCAGATGACTATAATCTTGCATCGTTTAGAAGCTTTAGAAATCAAAGATCAAGCTCCCACTCATATCAAGCAAGTTTTTGTTTTCTCAGAATGTCATAATTGCTTATCTCCAACTCATGTTTTAAAGGAATATCCTCTTTTAGGAAATAACCAACTACTCAAATAGATAAATGTTGCATTCCAGTGTCCTAAGAATGATCTATTTTCTCCAACTTACAATCCAGGTTGGAGAAACCATATTAATTTTGTATAGAATCAGGCAAATTTCTTATAAAATGTAAATTTCACTCTCACTTCAGTTCTGCAATTTCTTAGGAAAAACGTAGGTCCATTCAACACTCAAATCTCAATAATCTAAAACTCAATCCTGCGTACTAAAATCAACCTCCATAGAATCAATCTGTCTATTCTGCTCCACCAAGATTCAACAATGATCATGAGAAAAGGTTTAGTGTCCTTGATTAGCATAAAATCATGCAAGTTGCAAAACTACAACTATCAAGTATAGTTTTTAAGATATCGAACCCACAAGAAATGCGTGTGTTTGGAAATTCTAAATTTGGTCCTAGAAAAATGAGGACAAAATGAATGAGAGTGAAAGTGTAAAATGTAGAGAGGTTTGTCAAAAAATAAAATAAAAAAAATAAAACAAGAGGGAAGAAAGAGAGAGGAGGAAAAAGGAAAATAAAGAGGAAACTAAAAATAAAATAAAATAAAAATAAGCAAAGAGAAGGAATTAGGAAGAAAAGAAAAATCAATAAAATAAAATCAAGAACAGGAAAATCAAGAGAGAGAGAAAAATCAAATCAAGACAAATTGAGTAAAAACAAGTAGAGAAGTTAGGAATTTAGAATTGAATCCACTAGTTAATTTCAATTAGAATTTATGAACTACTCTCTTTTTATTATATTTTACTTTAGATTTACAATGCATAGATTAACAAACCACTTAAAGAAGCATAATCTATCAAATTAACAACCAAACAAAAATTCTCATTCATGAAAAGAATAAGCAACTAGATAATAATCCTAGAAATAGATAAACATAACCTATCAAACTTGTCAAAATAAGCATAGATTCTCAAACTCTTTTTCCTACCAATTAGTTATCTAGTTGTTTATCCTAAACATGATCATTTTAAGCATAAAGAGAGCATTCCATAAATCATAAAAAATTAAACTAGTTTTATACAATCCTATATTTTCTACAAGAATTAACTACTCATTTTGTAAAATAAACATAAGAAAATAAAATCTACACTAATAAGCATAAAAGAATAAGAAGTAAATCTAAACTACAAGTAATAAAAGAAAGAAATAGAAAATCAAAGCAATGAAGAGCAAGAAAATAAACCTACTTTATAAAGTATGAAGAAAAATTACACTGCAAGCATGAAATAAATATAATCTACCAAACATGAAATAAAAATAAGAAAATAAAATCCCAAAATACATAATTCTAAAATAAGAGAATAAAAGAAAATTAAAACTTACATTGCAAGGGTTGGCCCTTGAAGATAAATCTTCATCTTCATCATCAAAGAAGAAGAAAAGATTAGTTCAAAAAGAAGAAGAAAAGAAAATTTAAAAGGAGAAAAAAAAATTTATTTATTGCAAATAAAAATTTATAATTTTGGAAGGTCTTCTCAATTAAGAATAACTCTCCTCTCCAAATAAAGTTTATAAAGTATTTCACACTCACCACCCCTCACTCTCAACCCTTATAGCCTATATTAATCAATAAGAGCCATTAGATTTGTCTTGAGCTCCAAGAAATAAATCTCATCCTTTCATTATTCAGTTACGATTCTGCTAGAAACTAATCGGTCGGCCAATCGATTAGCCAATCGATTAGTTGATCGATTGGTTCCTGACAGATTTTGATTCTCTTGTTAACTTATTGACCTAATTTTTTCTTGATCCTTTGGGCTTTGTGGGCCTTCTCTTGGACTTGATCTTGGGCATCAATAAAAGGTTGCAAAAAATAAGGGAGTTTGAGTACTTTTCAACTCTTATTCCTTAATCCGTCATTACCTATAAATTAAAATAAAAATACTTTATTAGTAGATATTTTATTCAAAATAATATAGATAATAGGGGTATAAAAGTGTAGTAAAATGTCATGATCCAATACCCCTACACTTAAACTTTTGCTAGTCCTCTAGCAAAGAAAAAAAATAAAATGGAAAGAAAGAAAATCCTCACTCATTTTCGCAGGAATCGCGGTTGTATTTAGTATATACAACAAGTCTTTAAACCCCTAGGTTACCCTAGAGGATGAGTTGTGGTCTCGTGAGGGTTTGCAGAGAATATACCCATAAAATTCGGTCAACTTGCCAATTTGAAGAACTCAATAGATAATTAATTCACTTGATATCTTTAAACAATCTAATTAGACTTAGTTTATGCTTAAAAATTATTTTTTGCATAACTCCAAAGTAAATTTCTTAGAAAAGCTTTTTATTATAATTATACAACACCAAGTCTAACTTGTAAATTTATCTGAAATTCTTAAAGGAACATGTTAACTCTTTATTTCAAACAATTTTCAAGCCTCTTGATCAATTTATTTTTCAAGAACATACATATAAATATAAAAATATCTTAAAAATTTCACTTTTTTTCTTTTTGTATATACATGTATCTATTCATTCCTTGTTGATTTTTTTACTTTGTCGGGCTTTCTAAGTGACCATGTAATAAGTTTTGGGCCAATGAATCCCAAACCAATTGGGCTTAGATCATTAAGTATAGAAATACTCCTCTGGGTTAATCACTCGGTCATCTTAGGCTTAGTAAGATGGAATCACCTTGAAGTTCAAAAATTTTTATTGGTGCCCATTTTTCGCACTCTTCTTTAGCAAATTATATATATATATATATATATATATATATATATATATATATATATATATATATATATATATATATATATATATATATATATATATATATATATATATATAGAGAGAGAGAGAGAGAGAGAGAGAGAGTTTGAAAAATATTTAGATTAAGAGAACTTGAAATTTTATTTTCCACTCTAAGTTAAGCATGCAAAATTTTCATTATTTCTAGTAAAATCCAAAGTTAGAACTAGGATGGAGTATACTATTTTGAAAATTAATTTCTTAAAATTTTATTTAACGTTATCAAAAAGGCTAACTTGAGTATAAAACTAACTAAAAATTAGAAAGTTTAAAAATTTATTAAGTAAATCAATTATTAATTAACTTTATCAAGTTGGCAAGTGATAATTTTTGGGAAAGAAAAGAAAAGGAGATATGAAATACAAAAAAGGCGAAATGGTAAAATAAGGTGAAAAGATGACTAGTCCTCATCCCCACACCTAAATGTTGCATTGTCCTCAATGCAAACTATATGATACACAAAATAAAGCAGATAGGAAATGAAGTACTTATATTTGTTCTATCGACCTAGAATAATGATAAAATAATAAAATCTACAATTGACTTTCAGATGAGGAGGATGTAGTCAAAAATTTCTTTTTCCCTTCTTTATTTTTTCCCATTTGTTTTATTTTTTCAATTTTTCTTTTCTTTTTCTTTTTCTTTTTCTTTTTCTTTTTCTTTTTCTTTTTTTCAAGAATAAGAAACTCTCAAACGTGAGAAGAATAAATTCTTTTTCTTGTTATTATGAGACAAGGAGTAAAGGTGTAGAATAAAAGTTTTAAAATGAAAACTCAAGTCCTACATCAAATCCTACTTTATTCTTGAAAACTCTACTTGGATTTTAAAAAGTGTAAAATGATGAACTCTATTATATGCTTCAATTTTATACTTTTTGGGGTTTTCAGCAATTTTTACAGCATATTATGGTAGATTTGTAAGGAGTAACCAGTCAAACCAAAATCAATGTGTATGTCATTGACGTGCATTTTCACCGATGGAATGTTGAGGTCAGAATTGGACCAAAGATCATAATATTGTTCTAACTCCTCAAAGAACTCAATCTCAACACTGAAAATCTCCTCTAGACTAGGGTTCACGATTGAGACTTGGTAAACTGAATTGTCCATCTTCCCTAAAATTTTAATTTCTTCATCAAAATGCCAGATTTCTTCATTATAATCTCCTCAAAACTCAAGTCAGTAAAATCCTCACGCTCCCCCTTCTACCTGTTCACTTGATATTTTCTGGATGTAGTTCACTTCTAGGGGCTGATCTGGTGGATCAGTCGGCTGGTTCCTTAGATTAAAAATGTTAAGATCAATAGTCATATTTTCAAAAGCAGCTTTATTTGACCAGTTTTACAATTGATCAAAGTATTAAAAGTTACTAAGAACAGTCTTCCTAAAATAACAGGTATCTGACCAGTGGGATTGGAAACGGCTGTGTTTTCATGACTATAAAATTAATAGGAAAAATAAACTCCCTAACCTTAAGTAGAACATCCTCAATCTCTTCCTTGAGTATCTTTATAGATCTATCAGCTAACTGGAACATACATTTGGTAGGTTTTAATTCACCTACCCCTAGCTATTGATAGACTGAATAGGAAAGAAGATTCACACTAGCTCCTAAGTCTAGAAGTGCCTTATCAATGAAGGTTGTTGCTATGACACATTAGATACTAGGACAACCAGGATTTTTATGTTTCAAAGGCATGGGCTTTGAGAGCATGTTACTGATATTGGCATCTAGAAAGACTTTCTTAGGAACATTAGCGATTTTTTCTTAGTGCATAAATCTTTTAAAAATTTTGCATATGACGGGATTTGTTAGATGGCATCTAAAAGAGAAATGTTGACCTTCCCCTACTTAAAAATTTTTAGAATTTTCTCTACTTGGGGAGAATTTTTCCTAGGCTTGAGTCTATCTAGAAAGGGGGCAACTGGCTTAAACCTATCGAGACTGAGCTCTGATTCGACTTTGGTACTTGATTATCGATCAGTTTTCCTGCCCGTAGTGTATGGATTGCATTCACTTGAGTTAGGTAGGTTGGACTCAATCCAGGGTCTTTAGGGTTTGCAACAGATTGACTCAAAAATTCCTTCTCTCTTACAGTCACGGCACTCGTTAGTTTATCAAGTTGGATTTTTAACCTAACTATGGCTTGAGTGTTGGAACTGAGCAATTGACCGGTTATTTGCATGAAGGAATTCGGAGTGTTAGATGACTGAGTCAACATGCTGGTGGTCTGTAGAAGCTTTGATCATGACTTATAAACCCTTCTCTAAGAAACGGAAACGTCTCTTATGATCAAAACTCACTGGAATAAGATTTACAAGTTGATTTTGAAGAGACTGATTCTGGTGTGTAGAATTGGGTTGTGGAAAATAGTTTGGTGTATTGAATGAAACTGTGTTTCGTCTAAGAAATTATTGGGTTAAAGTGCGATGGGGTAAAAATGGGATTACCTTTAAGTTGTAAGTATACAACCTTGATCAAGTTATAGTATATAAAGTTATCGATCCCACGAGGAACGTGAAGTAGGAGTTATCCAAGTTTGGTTCTTTTTTAGATTATGTGCGCGACAATTAGGAGTTATTCAAAATAAAAGTAAAACATGGTGAAAGTGGTGGTGAAGAGGTTAGAGAGAGTGGTAGTGGATTATGCGAAATAAAACGAGGAAGAAAATGAGAGTGGAGAGATTAGAAAATGTGTGTGACAAAAACGAGGAAGAAAGTGAGTGTGGAGGGATTTAAAGATGGAAGTGGTAAAGTGAAAATAAAAGAAAATGAGTTTGAGAGATGGAGAGTGATTGTGATTTGTGCAAATAAAAAGAAAAAGAAATTAAGAGAGGAGAAAGAAAATTGAAGGAAAATAAACAAATGAAAAGCAAGGATAAGAGAAAAATGAAGAAGATAAAGTATGGAGGATTAATTAAAGATATGAGGAATCTAGAGTAGATCCACTTAGTTTATCTCAATCTTATGGGAATAAGTTGGATTTGTTAGCTAGTTTCAAACAATCTCTAGGGTCCCATAAATATTAGCTCCACACTTAGAAAAGGATAATTCCCTAGAGGGTTCTAGCTTCAAGGTGAATTAAAGAAAAGAAAAATCTATACTAGAAAGTAAATACATGAATTAAAGACATTGCATGAAAGTAAATTGCATGAAAGTAAATCTAAGCTACAAAACATATAAATGAACAAGAAATAAAAAAGAAATAAAAGAAAAACCAATAACTTCTGATCTTCATCTCATCCTCCTTTTGGTCCTTGGACACGAAGAAGAGAAAGGAAATTGAAGGGGTAAAAAATTTTATTTATTGTGTAACAAAGTTATAATTTTTGGAAAGTCTTCTCAATTAAGATTAACCCTCCTCTCCAAATGGAATTTTTACAAAATATTTCACAATCTCAAACCCTCACTCTACCCCTCTATTTATAGATAACAAGAATCTCTCACAACCTTTGGATTTGTCTTAGCCCTCAAGTAACCCTCACAACCATAGGATTTGGCTTAGGCCCCAAACAACCCTCATAACCATAGGATTTCTCAAAATAATCTAGATCATTTATTTAATACTTGAGAGACGGGCTTTGTGGGCTTTATTTCTTTTATATTTAATATATTTAAAACTCTTGGGCTTCTCTTGAATGCTCTTGGGCTTCTCTTGAATTTAACTTGGCCTTCAAATCATTTTTTATCATAACCCGCTGCTGCTAATGAAATTTTGAGAATCTGGTAATTTGGATGGCTCCGTCTCATCGAGATAGGCGATTTTTATATATAATATATTGAATTCTGCTTTTTGGATTGGGAGATATCACCTTTTCTTTGCGGTTGACCATCCTGAGCACGAATTTGACTTTATTTTTTTCATATTTAATTTAATTCTCAATTGCAAGCCAAGTTATTAATAATTCTGACCAAGAAAGTAATGAGTGTTGAGATTTTACTTCTAAACTTAGTCGTGGGCTTTGGATTTAGGCATTCTGGGCTTCATTAGAGATCTTTTGTGCTTGAAATAATCTTTATTTGGGCTCTTATTCAATAATTCTATATTACCTGCAAATTAAGATAAAAATTATTATTAGAAAATATATTTATTCAAATAAAATAGATAATAATGATATAAAAGTGTAATAAAATGTGATGATCAAATACCCCCACACCTAAACTTTTGCTAGTCCTCTAACAAAAAAAAATTAAAAAGAAAAGAAAAGAAAAATCCTAACTCACTTTCGCAGGAATCGCGGTTGTATTTAGCGCATACAACAAGCCTTTAAACCCCTAGGTTATCCTAGTGGACCAGTTGTAGTCTCGTGAGGGTTTTACAGTGAATATACCCATAAAATTCAGTCAACTTGCCAAATTAAAGAAGTCAAAGTATAATTAATTTACTTGATATATTTAAACATTCTAATTGAAGCTAGTTATTACACAAGAAAACATTTTTATATATAACTCTAAGGTAAGTTTCTATAGAAAATCTTTTCATTATGGTTATACAAAATCAAGTCTAACTTAGAGATTTAATTTAAAAGTTTTGAAAAGAACATGCTAACTCTTTGTCTTAAATAATTTTCAAGTCTCTTAACCAATTTATTTTTCAAGAATATATATACAAATATAACTATATATATAAACACATTGTTAGTAATTAGTTTTTTAACTCTTTATTCCTTGGTGATTTTGTTCTTCTTGTTCGGGCTTTCTAAGTGACCATGCAACGAATTTTGGGCCAATGGATCCCAACCCAATTGGGCTTAGGTCATTAAGCATAGAAATACTCATTGGGCTTAATTACTTGGTCATCTTAGGCTTTGTAAGATAGAACCACCTTGAATTTTAAGAGAATTTTTTAATTGGTGCCTATTTTTGCACACTTCTTTTGTAAATTTAGTTTTTTAAAAATATATATATGTGTATATGTATATATATATATATATATATATATATATATATATATATATATATATATATATATATATATATATATATATATATATATATATATATATATATACTAAAAATATTTAGATTAAAACAACTTGAAAACTTATTTTCAACTCTAAGTTAAGCATGCAATAATTTCATTATTTTAATTAAAAGTCTAAGTTAAGACTTAAGTAAAGTATACTACTTTGAAAATCATTTCTTAAAAATTTATTTAGAGTTATCATAAAAGTGATCTTGATTATAAAACTAACTAAGGATTAGAAAATTTAAAATTTATCAATTAGATCAATTATTAATCAACTCTATTAAGTTGGCAAGTGACGATATTTTTTTAATGACATAAAAATAATAATAATAATGGTAAGAAAAGAGGAAAAATGACTAATCCCCACCCCACACCTAAATTTTGCATTGTCCTTAATGCAAACTTTATAATGCACAAAATAAAACAGATAAAAATTAAGCACTTACATTTGTTCGCCACCAACAATAATAAAAATCTGTAATTACCTTTGATATGAGGAGGATGAAGTCAAAATTTTTTTTTTTCTTTGCAAAAGAACAAGAAACTCTCACATGAGAGAAGAATAAATTTTTTATTATTATGATGAGACACAAAGATAAACAAATGTAGAATAAAAGATGAGAAATGAGAAGTTCAAATTCTACATTCAATCCTACCTTATTGTTGAAGATTCTACCTCGGATTTTAAAGAGATTTAAAATGATATAAACAATGAAGTGCTCGGATTCAAAATATTCCAAGGGGTTCAATGATTTTTGTAACAATTCAAGGTAGGTTTCAATGGTGTTATGCAATTTGAACTTAGCTTCTTTATTATCAAACGCTTGTATAACCAAATTTTCTTTGAAATTTTTCTCAAACATAAGATCTATATTTGAGGGTTTAAATTCTGATTGTTTGTTTTCTAAAAAGCTAAGTTCATCTGAGAAGAGTTCTTCAAATGTTGCATTCAAGAGGCATGTATTCAACACAGTTTCCTCATTTTGAAAAACTAAATCTAATTTTTTTAAGATTTCCAGCTCCTCATGAAAGATTTTCTCAAAACTAAGGTCTAATTTATTCTCTTCTTCTTCTATCTCTTCAATCGAGCTTTCCTGGATGTAATTTATTTCCATTGATTGATTATCTGGTTGGTTTCCTGGGTTAAAAATATTGAGATCAGCAGTCAAATTTCTAAAGGACAGTTTTATTTAACCAGTTCTATAGTTGATGAGAGCATCAGAAGTGGCTAAGAATGATCTTCCTAAGATAACAGGTATTTGTCCTTTGGGATTGGAAACAGGCTGTGTTTCCAAAACTACAAAATCCACAGAAAAGATGAAATCCCCAACCTTAATTAGAACATCCGTTATTTTACCCATGGGGACCTTGACAGTCTATCAGCTAACTGTAGGGTGCATCTGGTTGGTTTGAGCTCCCCTACATCTAGTTGTTGGTAGACCGAAAATGGGAGCAAATTGATATTGGCCCCTAAGTCTAAAAGTGCCTTATCAATGAAACTATTATCAATGACACATGAGATGGTAGGGCAACCTGGATCTTTATGTTTTAAAGGTACGGATTTTGAGAGCACATCACTGATATTGGTGGTAAGAAAGACTTTCTTTGGAATATTTATTCTCCTCTTTTTGGTACATAATTCCTTCAAAATTTTGGCATAAGAAGGAATTTGTTCAATGACATCTAAAATAGGAATATTGACCTTAACAAGCTTGAAGGTTTCTAGGATTTTCTCCTTCTGAGGGGAGTGATTCCTAGGCCAGAGTCTATCTGGGTATGAAGCAACTTTTTAAACCGATCAAAATTAAGCTCAGGTTCTGGTTCAGGTTCTGGTTCAACAGAACTGGGTGACTGCTGAACGGAGTTATCAGAAGGAGAGAGAATTTATTCTGGCTCAAGGGTTTGACTTGGAGGCATTCTAACTTGATTATCGACTTTCCTTTTCGACCGGAGTGAATGAATTGCATTCACTTGAGCTTGGTAGGTTGAACTTGATCCCGTGTCCTTAGGGTTGGTCACGGGTTGACTCGGAAATGTTCCATTCTCTCTCTCACTCACAGCATTTACTAGTTGGCCGAGTTGAGTTTCTAAACGAGCTATGGCTTGAGTGTTGGAGGTGAGAATTTATCTGGTTGATTGCATGAAGGAATTTAAAGTGTTGGATGTTTGAGTCAACAAGTTTGTGGTCTATGTGGAAGTCTTAATCAGCGTTTCTAATCCTTTTTCCAAGACGTTAAAACATTTATCTTGATCTGAATTTGGAGGGTTGTGATTTACAGATTGATGATGAGGAGACTGGTTTTGATATGACAGATTTGGTTGTTGAAAATTGTGAGGTGAATTGAACGGAATTGTGTTTCCCCAAGGAAATTGTTGATTTGAAGCGGGAGTGAAAGTTTGGTTACCGGAGAAATTTCCTTGATTCCATGCAAAGTTTGGGTGATTTCTCCAACCTGGATTGTAGGTCGGAGAAAATAGATCATTGACCGGACGCTGGAATGCAGCGTTTACTTGACCTAGTGGTTGATTAGTTCCTAAGAGAGGACATTCCACAGAAACATGAGATGGAGAATGACAGTTATAACAACCTGAGGTAGAAACATGATTGGTTTGAGCTGGAGCTCGTTCTTTGACTTCTAAAGTTTCTAGCCTACGCATGATTGTAGCCATCTTAACCTCAACGGCAATGTTTGACTCTAAGGAGGAACCACTAGTTTTGGGTTGGGGAACTGATGAAATTCGGTCATCACAGTGTTCCCATTGCATGGTTTTCTCGGATAAACTCTCTAAAAGTCCCAAGCTTCGTCGGCATTTTTCTTCATGAAATCCCCTTGACGCATGGACTCTAAGGAAGTTTTTGAAGAATAGTCCAATCCTTCATAGATGATTTGCCAAAGTCGCCATTTTTCAAGGCCATGATGAGGACATTGGATGAGAAGATCCTTAAACCCATCAAAATACTTTTAAAAGGGTTCTCCCGGGACAATTTTAAAATTCATAATGCTGTTTCGAAGCTTGACCGTTTTATGAATAGGGAAGAATTTCTTAAGAAACACGGTGACAAATTCATCCCAAGTTGAGATGGAATTTGTAGGCAAGCTATACAGCCATTTCTTGGCCTTGTCCTTAAGGACAAATGGAATGAATCTAAGCTTGATCGCATCTTCGGTTAAGTCCCTCATCTTAATCATGAGGCAAACTTCTTCAAATTCGGAGATGAAAATGTATGCGTCTTCAGTTTCTATTCCTAGGAATTTGGGAAGCATGTTAATAAAATGCGATCAAAGTTCGAAATTAGTTTCATTGACATCGGGGAGTTTAATGTAAGAAGGGATTGCATTCCTAGTTGGATAACAAATATCTTGAAGAACAGGTGGATTAGGATTAGTCATTTTTTCAAAAATTGGTTCAAAACGGATTAAACAATTGGTATTATCCCTAATCCAACCTTGCATACACCAAAGCAAATTCTTTTTATAAATTTTTTTTAAAGAAAAAAGTAAAAGTTAGTTTTTTTTAATGAAAAAGGAAAAGAGAAAAAAAGTTAAGAAGATGATGAGAAAAAGAAAAAGGAAAACTAACTAAAAATAAATCAAGACAATCACTTTTCAATCACCCTAACTTCTAAGGTTAAGCCTAAACTCCACTAGACCAGCCCCTAACCAAAAATTTCCTTAGTGAAGAAATCAAAGTTTACTCAGGTAATTAGCCAGGTAAGGATAGTACTAGAGGGTGATCAAAGATTAATTAAATACCTCGTTCCTTGCGGAGTGCTTTACGCAACCCCTAAACCTTGCCTTAGACACCAATTAATCCAAATAAACTTGGACCGGTTCACTTAAGAAATTCTTATTCCTTAATGAGCTCGAATCCTTAGGGGCCAACGTCTAATGAGTTTTAGAAGGCTTGGATTTGTGTAGTGAGAAATTAGTGATTTGTGGGCTAAGAAAAGGGTGATAAAATCCCTCACCTTATCTTGATTAATGGGTTTTGCCCTTAAAAATATTTTCAAGTGAGTGCCAAATCAAGATGCTCAAATCACTTTGGTGAATTCCTACTATTATATGAAATGCAACCTTAGAAATTAAAAGCAACTAAAAAGGATACCAAAGTAAAATTTTTTTATTATTATGGTTAGCAACAAACAATGTGAGAGAGGTGGAAATTGTTTGAGTTTATTATCTTGTTAGTCAAAGTCCAAGTGGAGGATAGATTTTATTATGGTCAACAAGAAAGAATGTCTATATTTTTTTTCCTTTTTTTTATTATTAACCTAATTGTCTCTAGTTGTGATGAACTATCTAAAGGGTGGAATTGAGAATACTAGAAAGAAGAGTTACCCACGTAAAAATAATTCAAAGCCTCGTTGGAGGCAAATCTTCAATCTCGAATCTTCAACTCTTAATCTTCAAGCTCCAAGTTCCTTCACAAAAGAAAAACACACAAGCTAAAGAACTAAAATAGAAAATTTTCCTACTTAACACCATTCCCCGACAACGGCGCCAAAAACTTGATGGGGGTAAAAACGGGATTACCTTTAAGTTGTAAGTATACAACCTTGATCAAGTTATAGTATATAAAGTTATCGATCCCACGATGAACGTGAAGTAGGAGTTATCCAAGTTTGGTTCTTTTTTAGATTATGTGCGCGACAATTAGGAGTTATTCAAAATAAAAGTAAAATATGGTGAAAGTGGTGGTGAAGAGGTTAGAGAGAGTGGTTGTGGATTATGCGCAATAATACGAGGAAGAAAATGAGAGTGGAGAGATTAGAAAATGTGTGTGATAAAAATGAGGAGGAAAGTGAGTGTGGAGGGATTTAAAGATGGAAGTGGTAAAGTGAAAATAAAAGAAAATGAGTTTGAGAGATGGAGAGTGATTGTGATTTGTGCAAATAAAAAGAAAAAAAATCAAGAGAGGAGAAAGAAAATTGAAGGAAAATAAACAGATGAAAAGCAAGGATAAGAGGAAAATGAAGAAGGTAAAGTATAGAGGATTAATTAAAGATATGAGGAATCTAGAGTAGATCCACTTAGCTTATCTCAATCTTATGGGAATAAGTTGGATTTGTTAGCTAGTTTCAAACAATCTCTAGGGTCCCACAAATATTAGCTCCACACTTAGAAAAGGATAATTTCCTAGAGGGTTCTAGCCTCGAGGTGAATTAAAGAAAAGAAAAATCTATACTAGAAAGTAAATACAAGAATTAAAGACATTGTATGAAAGTAAATTGCATGAAAGTAAATCTAAGCTACAAAGTATATAAATGAACAAGAAATGAAAAAGAAATAAAAGAAAAACTAACAACTCCTGATCTTCATCTCATCCTCTTTTTGGTCCTTGGACAAGAAGAAGAGAAAGAAAATTGAAGGGGTGAAAAATTTTATTTATTGTGTAGCAAAGTTATAATTTTTAAAAGGTATTCTCAATTAAGAGTAACCCTCCTCTCCAAATGGAGTTTTACAAAATATTTTACAATCTCAAGTCCTCACTCTACCCCTCTATTTATAGATAACAAGAATCTCTCACAACCTTTAGATTTGTCTTAGCTCCCAAGTAATCCTCATAATTATAGGATTTGGCTTAGGCCCCAAGCAACCCTCATAACCATAGGATCTCTCAAAATAATCTAGACCATTGATTCAATACTTGAGAGATGGGCTTTGTGGGCTTTATTTCTTTTATATTTAATTTATTTAAAACTCTTGGGCTTCTCTTGAATGCTCTTGGACTTCTCTTGAATTTAATTTGTCCTTCCAATCATTGAATATATGTCACTTAAATTCGGATTTCTGTCATAACCCGCTGCTGCTAATGAAATTTTGAGAATCTGGTAATTTGGATGGCTCCGTCTCGTCGAGATAGGCAATTTTTATATATAATATGTTGAATTCTGTTTTTTGGAATGGGAGATATCACCTTTTCTTTGCGGTTGACCATCCTGAGCACGAATTTGACTTTATTTTTTTCATATTTGATTTAATTCTCAATTGCAAGCCAAGTTATTAATAATTCTGACCAAGAAAGTAATGAGTGTTGAGATTTTACTTCCAAACTTAGTCGTGGGCTTTGAATTTAGACATTCTGGGCTTCATTAGAGATCTTTTGTGCTTGAAATAATCTTCATTTGGGCTCTTATTCACTAATTCTATATTACCTATAAATTAAGATAAAAATTATTATTAGAAGATATATTTATTTAAATAAAATAGATAATGAGGGCATAAAAGTGCAATAAAATGTGATGATCAAAGTGAAAGTGAAATTTTAATTTTTGGAGAAATTTTCCTGATTCCATGAAAAATTTGAATGATTTCTCCAATCTAGATTGAAGTTGGAGAAAACAGATCATTTCTAGGATGCTAGAATGTCGCGTTCATCTGCTCTAATGGTTGATTATTTTCTAAGAGAGGATATTCTTCTGAAATGTAGGCTAGAGAAAGATAGTAATGATATTCTGGAAAGAAACTTGGTCGATTTGAGCTGGGGCTCATTCTTTGGTTTCAAGGACTTCTAACCTACGCAAGATTGTAGCCATCTTTGTTTTAGATGCTATGTTTGACTCTAGGGAAAGACTACTGCATTTGGTTGGGGAAATTGATGTAACTCTTTCATCGCAGTATTTCCACTACAAGGTTTTTTAGACAAACTCTCTAAAAAAATTTAAGGTTCATCAGCATTTTTCTTCATAAAATGCCCTTGATACATAGATTCTAGGAAAGTCTTTGAAGAATAATCCAATCCTTCATAGATGATTTGGCATGATCGCTACTTTTCTAGACCATGGTGAGGATATTGGATAAGAAGATCGTTAAATCTATCAAAATACTTTCAGAATGGCTCTCCTAGGACTATCTTGAAATTCTCAATGTTGTTTCTAAGCTTTACCGTTCTATGAATTAGAAAGAATAAAAAAACGATAATAAATTCATCCCATGTTGAGATAAAATTTTTGGGTAAACTAAACAACTATTTCTTAGCTTTGTCATTAATAGCAAATGGAATAAATTAGAGCTTAATCGCATCCTCACATAACTCTCTAATCTTAATTATAAGATAAACTTCCTCAAACTCTGATATAAAAATATATGCATCTTTGGATTCATTTTCTAAGAACTGTGGAAGCATATTTATAAAATGAGATTGAAGCTTAAAATTAGCTCCATTAACATTAGGAAGCCTAATGCAAAGTGGGATTGCATTCCTAGTGAGATAACACATGTCTTGAAGAACGACTGGATTAGGATTTGTCATTTCTTTAGTTCCAAAAATTAGTTTGACATGGATTAAGCGAATGGTATTTTCTCTAATCTAAACTTACATACACCAAAATAAGTTCTTTTAAAAAAATTAACTAAAAAGAAAATTAGGAAAAAGATCTAAGACAAATAAAAGTTAATTAAATTTTTTTATATTTTTTTTAGGAAAAACTCAAAGATCTAAAAGATTAGCGAGAGAAAAGAAGAAGGATAAAGAAAAACCTAACTAAACAAATCAAGAGCAACCACTTGAAATAATCACCCCTAATTCTAGGGTTAATCCTAAACCCACCTAGACCAGCTCTAACCAGGAACTCTTTGAGTGAAAAGATTGAAATTTACTTGGTCAGTTAACCAGATAAGGATAGTACTAGAGGGAGGTCAAGGACCAATTAAGTACTTTTTTTTTTGAGTGCTTTACGCAACCCCTAAATCTTACCTTAGACACCAACAGATTCAAGTAATCTTAAAACAGTTCACTTAAAGATTTCTTATTCTTTAATGAGCTCGAGTTCTTAGGGGCCAACGTCTGATGAGTTTTAGAGGACTTGGGTTTGTGTAATGAGGAATTAGCGATTTGTGGGCTAAGAAAAATGTGATGAAATTCCTCACCTTATCTTGATTAGGGGGATTTTTCCCTTAAAAGTATTTTCAAATGAGTGCTCAAATCACTTTGGTGAATTCCTACTAACTATATGCAATGCAACCCTAAGAATTAAAAGCAACTACAAAAGGATGATATATATATATATATATATATATATATATATATATATATATATGGAGAAAAGGAAATTTAAAAGGAGAAAAAATTATTATAAAGAAACAGTTTACAATTTTAGAAAGTCTTCTTAATTAAGAGTAATCCTCCTCTCTAAATAGAGTTTACAAAAATTTTCACACTCATAACCCATCACACCCTACCCTTATTTAAAGCCTACAGCAATCAACAAGAGTCATTGAATTTATCTTAATCTCCAAGTAATAAATCTCAACCATTCACTATTCAGTTACGATTCTGTAAGGAACTAATCGGTTGGCCAATCAATTAGCCAGTCGATTGGTCAATTGATTGGTTGATTGATTGATTCCTAACAGATTTTTATTCTCTTATTGACTTATTGACCTAATGTTTTCTTCATCTTTTGGGCTTTGTTGGCCTTCTCTTAGCTTGCTCTTAGTCTTCAATAAAAGGTTGAAAAAAATGAGGAAGTTTGAGTTCTTTTGGGCTCTTATACCTTAATCCTTCATCACCTATAAAGTAAGATAAAAATATTTATAAAAATACTTTATTAGCAAATATTTTATTTAAAATAAGATAGATATTGGGGTATAAAAGTATAATAAAATGTGATGATCAATCCTAAAGAAGGGTCTAGAAGCCATGATGAAAGCATCCACCCAGACTACCAACATGTTGACTCAATCACCCAATACGTTAAATTTCTTTATGCAAACTACATGGCAACTGTTAAACTCAAACACTCAAGCTTTAGCTAGACTAAAAACTCAACTAGAATAACTAGCTAGTGCTGTGAGTAAGAGAGATAAAGGAACATTCCCGATTCAACCAGTTGTCAATCCTAAGGACACTAGCTCAGGTTAATCCAACCTAGCCCATGTCAATGCAATTCATATCTTAAGATCAGGCAAACAGATTGATAACCAAGTCCGAATGCCTTCTGATCAAATTTCTTCTTCTTTTAAAAACCAAACTTCTTAACCTGAACAATCGCTCATCCTTTTGATATTCTTGTGCAACCATCCTCTTCTTCTAATGGCCATGAACAAGAAATCGAATCTGAGCCTAATTTAATTAGGTTCAAACTTGTTGCACCCTTCCTAGATAGAGTAGACCTAGGAAGAACTCTCCTCATATAGAGAAGATCGCAGACACATTCAAGCTGGTCAAAGTCAAAGTTCCTTTTTTGGATGTCATAGAACAAATCTCCTCCTATACTAAGTTTTTGAAAGACTTATGCAAAAAGAAGAGGTCTACTCAATTCCTTAAGAAAGTCTTCTTAGCTGCCAATATTAGTGAGATTATATCCAAGTCAATACCTCTGAAAGATAAGTATTCCTCAGCAATGGCGCCAAAAACTTAATGTGTTCTAATTATAAATGTTGTAAGTGCACAACTTATGTGTGTGTAGCATGGAAGTATCGATTCCATGAGAAAGGTGTGATCTATGAAGGATCCTAGAGTGATTCTTGAATTGTGGGAAAAAATGAGAATAAAGGTTGGTTGGGTCTTAATTTGATGCAAATAAAAGGGCTAAAACAAGAAGGAGAGTAAAACTAAGAGAGCAAATCAAATAAAATAGTTAAAGAAAATTTAGTAATAAAACTAGGAATCTTGGATTGAATTGCTAGTTAATTCCTATTTAGATTTTAGAACTACTCTCTTTTAACTCTCGTCTCTCTAGATTTCTTAAGCATAGATTATCAAGTTATTTAGAACAAGCATAACCTATTAAACTCATATCCAAGCAATATCACCATAGAAATAAACAATTAGATAGTAATTTTAGAATTAAAAACATAAACTATCAACCATTTAAGATAAATATAGCCTATCAAATTTTTTCTACCAATTATTATTCTAGTTGATTATCCAAGCATGATCAATTAAGCACAAAAGGAGAAAAATTCAAAAATCAAGTAGAAATTAAACTAGTTTCATCTAATCCCAGATATCCTAAGGAAATTAGCTACTCATATTACTCCTAGAAAGTAATAAAATCCTAAATTACAAAGCATAAAATCTTAACATGAATCCTAAGCAAGAAATTAAATTCTAAATATGTGTTTATAAACAAGACATGAAAAAGAAAAATAAAACTCACATTGCAAAGGGTTGGCCCCATGTGTAGACAAAAAATTTTCTTCAAGTATTTCTCATCACAAGAGGAGAAGAAGAAATTTGAAGAGGAAAAATAATTTTATTTTTATTGCAAAGTTAAAATTTTACATTATTTAGAAGGCCTCCTTAAAGAGTAGCCCTCCTATCCCCAAAAGAGTATTTACAAAATGTTTCTCACCTCTAACCCTCACTCTCTATCCCTATTTATAAATTACATAGACCAATATGAGTTCTTAGATCAAACTTAGCCCTAAAGAAATATAATTTTAGTCTTTGATTTGTTTCCGTTGATTGGGTATCGGCACCTATAACGATACCTATATTGATACTAGTATAGATACTAGTGTAGATACCCAGTTCTCTCATGTTGCTATTTTTACTGAAATTCTCTTGGGCTTTTTTGAGTTGGGCTTCTCTTGGCTTCTTTTGGGCTTCAATCAAAGATCTTTTAGGCTTGAGATAATCTTCATTTGAGCTCTCATTTATTTTTTTTTATTTTTCCTATAAAACATGATAAAACCATAATATTAATCATTTATTTGTATGCAACTTATTTGAAATATGGGTATAAAAATGTAATAAAACATGATAATCACTTAAAACTAGTATTTTAACTTGTGCTAAGCACGATCATACCTCCTTGTTAAGATGACATTCGCTTAAACAAACACACCGAAAAACATAGTTATGTCTTCCAATGCCTATCTTATACTATTTTATCTAATTCAAGGCACGGTCATACCTTCTTGTTTCGATACCTCGATTTTAAAATAGTCTCGGACATGCACTTATGTCTTCCAATACCTATCTTATATTTGTATGAATGGCATCTTAATATGTTCATAGCATTGTATAGAAAAGTGGAATATTTTGATAAATATTGTTAGCTAATATTATTACCAAATTTCTTACATTTGAAATTCATGACTTTAAAAGAACTTCAAATAATCAAAAAGTTCCTCTATGTGTGTGTGTGTGAGTGATTTCTTTATATCAAAAATATATTTATGTATATATTAACATTATACCATTTATGTTAAAATTACTACTAAATTAATAACAGTTGTATTTTGATAAATACAATTTCAAACATTGGTTACATATATAATCATTATTTATATTATTATTATATTTTCAATATTCCTTATTTTTATTGTACATAAAAAGCTCAAAGGCACATATATATCGTTAAATAACTGTCATGTTTGTCTCATTAAACTACTACTTATAATAAATATTGTGGTAACACATGTACACTCTTTTATATAGTTATTTTAAGTATATACTATTATTCAAAAATAATATTTATCTGAAATTTCTTGATTTGATCAAAATACAATAAAAATACTATTAAAAATATTTGAATAAGAATTCAAATTGTACTATAATCTTTATTACTTTTAAAAAATTTATAAGACTAATATTTCTACTACAATTATTCTTTTAGATGCTTTATAACAGTATTACTATAATGTATATTATATAAAAGATACATTATACTAATTATATCAATTAAGATATTAATTTAAAGTTTTCTATTTAAAATGTAGTTTTACATTCAAGTTATTTAATTACTCCATCAATAAATGACTCTTTTTTATTTTAAACATTGGACTTTGTTTGATTGTTGTATAGTAAAGAAATGCATTGAATAAATATTATTGTGAATATCTTAAAGGGGTCATATATATTTACATTGCAATGAATATCAAAGTTATTGACAATAGAGTACTAAAATAATTATTGTCAATATTATAAAATATTATAAACTATGAAGAATTTTATAGATATGAAAAATCATTCTCTTATTACCTAATACAGGAAAACTATTAGTGTTGCTGTATATTGGTTATGATGCATTTAAAGGACATATTATTATTACTATATTTTTATTATTTTGCTATGGTGTTATATATATGATATTCTAATATTAAATTTAATTTTTCTATTTGGCTTAGAAAGATAGAATTTCAATCATATTCAAATGTAGGTAGTTGGATGTTACAAACTTGAATTTTTACAAATGCACTGTCATATTGAAGATACTATATTATATCCTTTAATCTTCATCTGTTAATAAAACTTATAAGTAGAAGTACATATAAAACTAATGATCAATCTTTTCTATTAATTTCTATCTTTATGGAGGATTAGCCCTTTGCTCACTCTGCTACTTATTTTTTAATTCATGTTAGTTTACATATTTCCAAATCTAACTGGCTATACACTAATTTAATTATTAATTCTCTATAGTTATTTTAGGTTAATTTTATATGCAAGTTACTTTGAATATAGCATACCAGTCTTGAAAATAGAGAAAAGAACAATAAAAATGTTCTTGTTAAATATAAAATTGCAGGACCAATTAAAATCAACAGTTTACTTGCATTTAAATTTTCACACTTGCATATCAATGTTTCTTATATTTTATATTAGTTCTGCTACAAATTAAGTCTTCGATTCACATCCAGAAAAATTGATGGAACTAATTGACATACTATTAAGATAGCTTCATAATAGTATGCAAAAATTATTGTAAGGTTGAGAGATGAAACCTTCTTTGAATTAAGCAAATAATTGTACAAAGTGCGCACTTCCCAGATTTCATGCAAAAAGACCGTTAAAGTTATGCTACATTCTGATCTTTCTTCACAATAATTCACCATTTCATTATAGAAACATAACAATGATGATAACAACAAAAAGACTAATAATAAGAAGAATAAGAAATTAATAAGAAATAAGTAAGAAAGAAGAATGCGTGTATTTAAATATTAAAGATAAAAGAAAAAGTAAAAAGCATACATGAACTATATTCAAACTTAAGAGAAGAACCTACAAATAGCAGTTCAAATATACCTTCTCAATCCTGCACAAAAGCTGCGAATTAGAACAAAGTGGACAGAGAGAGATTATCAATCATAAACAACCAAAAATATCAAGAAATAAAACATGTTGAAATAAAAAGAGAAAGAGAAATTGTCAATCCTAAAAAGAGGAAAGGGTGTTTGGAATGGAAAAGAGAGGGGTTGCTTTATCATTTAAATATTTAAAATAAAAGAATTAGAGCCTATAAATTATTAATATATTTAATTAATATCTAAATTGATCAGATTTTAGTACAGATAGGTATTTATCAGTGTGATCTGATTTTACAAGAAATTCAAAAATTATGTTTATGGTGATTTAAAATCCCAAGACTATAGGATATCAGTTTCAAAATAGTGCAACATATCTTTTATGATTAATTGATCTATGATATACTATGATATATGAGAGTGCTTAATTCATACACTATAGATTTTAAAATTGTAGGTAACATATATTTTGTTAGTTTTGAATCCAAATTTAAAAGTACTCAACAATTATAGTAACAAACTATTAATTTTTTCTATTTTTATCCTGTGATTTAGTTGTCCTTTTTTTTTGTTTCTCTTTCCTCATATCTCACAGATCCCCTTTTTTATGTATTTTAGTTTTCTCTTTCTCTCTATTCCATCTTTCTATATAGGGGTGTTTGTTTGCATGCAAGTTAAAGATGAAAGTGAGAAAGTGACTTTTTTTTTAACATTTTATGTGTTTGTTTGCATGCAAGTGGTTATGAAAGTGAAATGCAAGAAAGTTGCCACATAGGATTTAACGCAATTTTGACTTCCCCTAAAAAAGTGGTGAAGTCACATGAAAGTGATAAAATGGTAACAAATTTTAATAAAATAATTTTAACTATATTTGCTAATTAATCTAGTTTTGCCACATCATCATCACATTGCACTTTCAACAATAAATTCGTATTTCAAACAAACATTGTATTCCACTTGCACGCTGACGTGGATGTAAAAGTTATTTACAAAAAAGTGACTTACATAATTTTATTTCACTTTTGAATGGCCAAACACCCCATAGTCTAAATACTTTTGAAATATGAAATTAAAAATATTTTACCTAATTAGTTTTAGTAATAACTCTTAATTAAAATTGAATCAAGTATTAAATTTCAAATAATCTATAAAATTTGGTAACTAAAAATTAGGCATGTAAAGATTTGTGTAAGAATCACATACTATAAAATAAAATAAGAATTGCATACTATAAGATAAAATCTCATAATTTATTCAAAAATTGCACATTATTAAAGATATAATCTATACAATTTAGTTTTAAATGAACAGTTAAGATTTACACAATCTTGGTGAACTTTTTAAATTCGATAAGATATATTAATTGATAAGATATTAATTTAGAACAAAATAAATTTTGATAAGATATATTAATTGATAAGATATTAATTTAGAACAAAATAAATTTTGATAAGATATATTAATTGATAAGATATTAATTTAGATCAAAATGAATTTTGTAATATATATTAATTGATAAGATACTAATTTAGAATAAGATATATTATGTAATTATTTTTTCTTAATTAAAGATTTCATTAATATTCCTGATTTTGAATTTTGATAACATATTACTTGATAAGTAATAATTAAGATATATTCTATAAGATATTCTAAAATTAGATTTTCCATAATTAGTTAATAAAATTTTGTTTAAAAATTCAAAATAAAACAATTAGAGCCTAAAATTTGTTACTATATTTAACTAATATCTAAATTGGTTTGATTTTACTACATATAGGTATTATTCAATGTGATCTGATTTTATAAGAAATTTTTAAAATTTTGTTTATGATGATTTAAAATCCCAAGATTATAGGATATCAATTTCAAAAGAGTGGTGCATATCTTTTAGGATTAATTGACCTATGATATATGAGAGTGATTAATTCATAGACAATAGATTTGTAAAATATTTTACTATGACATTACTTGATAAGATCTTAAATAAGATATATTATGTAAGATATTATGAAAATAAGATTTTTGTAAGTAATATTTTCAGATATTAGTTAATTAAGATTAAGATTAAGATTCAGACGTATGGCTTAGATATAAATATTCCGATTTTGATAAGATATATATATATATATATATATATATATATATATATATATATATATATATATATATATATATATATATATATATATATATATATATATATATATATATATATATATATATATATATATATATATATATATATATAAAGACTTTTCGTAATAAGATATTAATATAAATTTTGATAAGATATTACTTGATAAGGTACTAATTAAGATATACATTTTGTTAAGATATTAATTAATATTTTCCAAAATATGTTATTAATATAGATTTTTCGTAATTCTGTAATTAAGATTTTACGTATGTAAAGAATCGATAATACATATTAGTTAATAAGATTTTCCGTATATAAAAATAAGATTTTATAAGATATTAGTTAATAAGAATTTCGTAAGGTATAAAGATGTCGTAAGATATTTTATTATTATTAGTTAATTAAGATTAAGATGGATAGTTTAGATTAGGTACATGTAGCAAAAAGTTTTGAGAAGAGAAGAGCTAATGTGGCAAGCTCTAGGAAGGTTAAACTCAAAAGATTTTGCTTTAGAGTATACATTTAGTAACAGATGGTTTAGAATGGGTACAAGTGGCAAAAAAATTTTGAGAAGAGAAGAGCTGAGAAGAGCTAACGTGGCAAGCTCTAGAAAGGTTAAACTCAAAGGCCTCGTTTGGCAATGGGTTCAGAGAGGGGTTAAGGGGGTTAACCCTCCAAACAATAAAATTAACATATGGATTAACAAACCCATTAAGACAAGATAACTGAAAGGTAAACCCTAACTACACGGGTTTACTATATTCCGTGGAATGAGGCGGAACAAGCGATGATGTTCTGTGTCCTCCACAAGGGTATAAGTTGTTATTAAATTAAAAATAGAAAGATATTTCTACATTAACTATATAACTAATTTACAATGGAGGGAAAGATATTATTAGAATAGAAGGAAGATTACTTACTTCCCATAAAACTATCTTAATATGTTGCTGGTGAATAGCTTATCTGCAGCCATTTTTTTGGCGCCTCTACGATTAAATCATCTTGCACAGTTACATATATAGGTTGTGATCAATAATCCTTCAAAGGTATATTATCCATTTATTTAGACGAAAAAATCCATCTAGATTGGTCAAATTTCCGTCTAAATTGACCATCGTAGATGGAATTCTATCTAAGATGTTGATCTAGTAAGTTTCATCTAGAATGATTCATTCTAGACGGAATTCCGTCTATAATAGCCATCCTAGACGGAATCGTATCTTAGACGGATTGGACATCCGTCTAGGATGTTTCTAGACGGTTAATACCTCCGTCTAAAAAGCATTCTAGATGAAATTTCCGTCTAGAATACTCTAGACGGAAATTCCGTCTATAATATTTCCTAGACAGAACTTCCGTCTAGGATTCCCTAGACAGAAACTCCGTTTAGAATTGCTACTTGTTTTATAACTCGATCCTTTTTTTTTGTGGGTGCTTTCTAGACTAATATTTTGCTCTATAGCTCCAACCATTTGATGGAAAAGCACATAATCATGAAGTATGAACTATGAAGTTGGCAATGGATGACAAACTAGATGATGGCAAGTTGGCAACAATGAAACAATGTAGATGACTTTATTGGTACTAGCCGAATCCTAGATAGAAATTCCATCTAGGAAGTATTCTAGACGGAAATTCCGTCTAGAATAGCCTAGACGGAAATTCCATCCAGGAAGTATTCTAGACGGAATTTCCGTCTAGAATGGCTTTTTAAATTTTTTTTAAATAGAATTTTAAATTTTTGTTCCCCTTGTATACAAATATCGCAAATCCAATAATAATCCAACTCGAAATCCAACCAATACGCATCCAATTCCCAATCAATATGCAAATCCAATTTCAAATCTAACAATAATCAATATACAATCCAACTGATTATCACATTTTAATTACATTTTATACCCTTATTACCTATGTTATATGAATAACGATATTACTAATAATTATATTTATCTTATTTTGCGTGCTAATAAAGAAATAATGAATAAAAGCCCAAATGACTCAAATTCTCAATTTCTACCAATTTTGAAGCCCAAATCTGAAGACAAACAAAGGCCCAAGATACCAAATTGATCCAAGAGAAATTCGTAAAGAAAAAATAAAGAAAAGACAAATTCGGTTGGAAACCAATCGGTTGACCAACCGGTTAGCCAACCGGTTGGCTAACCGGTTATTAACCGACGGCCAACCGATCACTCCCAAATGATTTCGGATCAATGGTGATTTCTCTTCCTTTTGGCCAAGTTTGATCCAATGGTTCACATCAACTCCGTTGGGCTATAAATAGGGGTGAATGCTGAGGGTTTTGAGTGTGAAATATTTTATAAAAACTCCATTTGGAGAGGAAGGTTACTCTTAATTGAGAAGACCTTCCAAAAATTGTAACTTTTGTTACACAATAAATGAAATTTTTCACCCCTTCAATTTCCTTTCTCTTCTTCTAATCCAAGGACCAAAAGGAGGATTAGATTAAGATCAGGAGTTGTTGGTTTTCCTTTTATTTCTTTTTCATTTTCTTTCTTGTTCATTTAATTGCTTTGTAGCTTAGATTTACTTTCATGCAATTTAATTTCATGCAATTTACTTTCATGCAATTTACTTTCATGCAATGTATTTACTTTCTAGAATAGATTTTTCTTTTCTTTAATTCACCTTGAGGCTAGAACCCTCTAAGGAATTACCCTTTTCTAAGTGTGGAGCTAATACTTGTGGGATCCCTAGAGATTGTTTGAAACTAGCTAACAAATCCAACTCATTCTTGTGAGATTGAGATAAGCTAAGTGGATCTACTCTAGATTCCTCATATCTTTAATTAATCCTGCATACTTTACCTTCTTTATTTTCCTCCTATCCTTGCTTTTCATTTGTTTGTTATTTTCCTTTATTCTTGATTCTTGATTTCATTGATTTTTACTTCTCTCTCAATCTCATATTCCCTCCATGTGCATATAATCTCAAACCTAGTTTTGTTATTATGTGCATATAACCACAACCACATTCTCAACTTTATTTTCTCCTCTTTTGCACATAATCCACAACCACTCTCTCTAGCCTCTTCACCACCACTTTCACCATTTTCTCACTTTCATTTTATTTGAATAACTCCTAATTGTCATGCGCATAATTTGAGAACCAAAACTTAAACAAAACCCTTCCTACTTCCCGTTCCTCTTGGGATCGATAATCTTAAATACTATAACTTGATAAAGGTTGTATACTTGCAACTTAGGAGGTAATCATTTATTTCCCACCAAGTTTTTGGCGCCGTTGCCGGGGAACGGTGCATAAGTAGGATTTTGATTAACTTTGGTTCCTTATTTTGTGTGTTTTCTTTTGTGTAAGGAACTTGGAGCTTGAAGGTTAAGAGTTGAAGATTTGAGATTGAGGATTTGCCTCCAACGAGGCTTTGCGTTGCTTTTGCGTGGGTAACTTCTCTATCTAGTATTTTCAATTTCACCCTTTAGATAGTTCATATACATTAGAGACAATTAGGATTTAAAAAAAATAAAAATAAAAAATTTTACCCTTGTCGACCCTAATAAACTTCATTTCTTCGATTGTCGACCATAATAAAAAAATGAAAAGATTTTTATTTTTGCATCCTTTTTAGTTGCTTTTAATTCCTAGGGTTGCATTTCATATAATAGTAGGAATTCACCAAGTGATTTGAGCATCTTGATTTGGCACACACTTGAAAATATCTTAAGGGCAAAACCCATTAATCAAGATAAGGTGAGGGATTTCATCACCCTTTCCTTAGCCCACAAATCACTAATTCCTCACTACACTTACCCAAGCCTCTTAAAATTTGATTAGACGTTGACCCTAAGGATTCGAGCTCATTAAGGAACAAGAAATCCTTAAGTGAACCGGTCCAAGTTTATCTGGATTAATTGGTGTCTAAGGCAAGGTTTAGGGGTAGCGTAAGGCGCTCCGAAAGGAAAGAGGTACTTAATTGATCTTTGATCTCCCTCTAGTACTATCCTTACCTGGCTAATTACCTGAGTAAACTTTGATCTTTTCACTAAGGGAATTTTTGGTTAGGAGCTGGTCTAAGTCAAGTTTAGGCTTAACCCTACAGTTAGAGTGATTGAAAAGTGATTGCCTTGAGTTACTTTTAGTTAGTTTTTCCTTTTTCTTTTTTTTTTCCTCATCATCTTCTTAACTTTTTCTCTTATCCTTTTTCATAAAAATAAAAAAAAATTAATTTTGGTGTATGCAAACTTGGGTTAGGGATAATACTAATCGTTTAATTCGTTTTGATCCATCTCTTGAACCAAACGAAATGGCCAATACCAACCCACCTGTTCTTCAAGATGTTTGTTACCCCACTAGAAATGCAATACCCTCTTGCATAAAACTCCCCGAGGTCAATGGAGCAAATTTTGAACTTAGACCGCATTTTATTAACATGCTTCCCAAATTCCTAGGAGTAGAAACCGAAGACGCTTACATTTTCATCTCCGAATTTGAAGAAGTTTGCCTCATGATCAAGATGAGGGACTTAACCGAAGATGCGATCAAACTCCAATTTATTCCATTTGCCCTTAAGGACAAAGCCAAAAATGGTCAGATAGCTTGCCCACGATTCCATCTCAACCTCGGGTGAATTTGTAAAAGTTTTTCTAAAAAATTTTTCCCATCCACAAACGGTCAAGCTTAGAAACAAGATTCAAAATTTTAAAATTGTCCCAGGAGAACCTTTTTGGAAGTATTTTGACAAATTCAAAGATCTTCTTATCCAATGTCCTCATCATGGTCTCGAAAAGTGGCGATTATGCCAAATCATTTATGAAGGGTTGGATTATTCTTCAAAAACTTTCTTAGAATCAATGTGTCAAGGGCATTTCATGAAGAAAAATGCCGATGAAGCTTGGGACTTTTTAGAGAGTTTATCCGAGAAAACCATGCAGTGGGAACATTGTGATGACCGTGTTTCATCAGTTTCCCAACCCAAAACCAGTGGTCTTTCCTTAGAAACGAACATAGCCTCTGAAGCAAAGATGGCTACAATCATGCGTAGGTTAGAAGCTTTAGAAGTCAAAGAACGAGCTCCAGCTCAAATCAACCAAGTTTACGCCTCGGTGTTCATAATGCTGTCTCCATCTCATGTTTCAGAGGAATGTCCTCTTTTAGGATCCGGTCAGCCACTAGGTCAGATAAACGCTACATTCCAGCGTCCGGTGAATGATCCATTTTCTCCAACCTACAATCCAGGTTGGAGAAATCATCCAAATTTTGCATGGAACCAGGGAAACTACTCCAGAAATCAAAATTTCACTCCCTCTTCAACCCAACAATTCTCTAGGGGCAATGCAGTTCCTCTCAATTTTCAACAACCAAATCTGTCATTTCAAAATCAGTCTCCTCATCACCAATCTGCAAATCACACTCCTCAAATTGTTGATCATGATAAACGTCTTAATGTTCTGGAAAAGGGTCTAGAAACTTTGATTAAAACCTCTACACAGACCACGAACTTATTGACTCAAACATCAAACACGTTAAATTCCTTCATGCAATCAACCGGGCAAATCCTCACTTCCAACACTCAAGCCATAGCTAGGTTAGAAACCCAACTTGGTCAACTAGCTAATGCCATGAGTGAGAGAGAGAAAGGAACTTTTCCGAGTCAACCCGTGCCCAACCCGAAGGACGCGGGATCAAGTTCAACCTACCAAGCTGAAGTGAATGCAATCCATTCACTACGATCAGGTAGACAGGTCGATAATCAGGTTAGAATGCCTCTAAGTGAAACCCTTGAACCAGAATAAATTCTCTCTCCTTCTGATATCTCTACTCAGAAATCACACCCTTCTGATGACCCAGAACCTGAACCAGAACCAGAGTCTAATTTTGATCGGTTTAAACCAGTTGCTCCTTACCCAGATAGACTCAAGTCTAGGAAGCATTCCTCTCAGGAGGAGAAAATTCTAGAGACTTTCAAGCAGGTTAAGGTCAACATTCCTCTTTTAGATGTCATTGAACAAATTCCTTCTTATGCCAAATTTTTAAAGGAATTATGTACCAAAAAGAGGCAAATAAATGTTCCAAAGAAAGTCTTTCTCACGCCAATATCGGTGAAGTCCTCTCAAAGTCCGTACCATTGAAACATAAGGATCCGTGTTGTCCTACCATCCCATGTATCATTGGTAATACTCAGATCGATAAGGCTTTTAGACTTAGGGGCCGTGTCAACTTGCTTCAGATTCGATCTACCAACAACTAGGTGTCGGGAACTCAAGCCAACTAGATGCACACTTCAGTTAGGCGATAGATGCATTAAGGTCCCTATGGGTGAAATAATGATGTACCGATAAAGGTTGGAGACTTTATTTTTCCTGTTGATTTCAGAGTCCCGAAACGCAACCCGCTTCCAATCCCAAAGGACGATACCGTGATCTTAGGAAGACCGTTCTTAGCCACTTCTAATGCTCTCATCAACCTAACCGGTCACATGAAGTCTTTTGGGAATCATTGTTGAACTTAATATTTTCAATCCAGAAATAATATTGATAATCACTTTCAAATCAATTACATCCAAGAAAGTTTAACAGTAGAGAATGAATCGACATTAGTTTTGAGGAAATCTTTCATGAGGAACTGGAAATCTTAAAAAAATCAGGTTTTATTTTTCAAAATGAGGAAACTGTGTTGAATACATGCCTCTTGAATGCAACATTAGAAGAACTCTTTTCTGATGAGCTTAGATTTTTGAAAGAGCAACCAAAATGTCAAATTTTCATTAATCAAAAATCTAAGTTCAAAATGCATAACACCAATAAGACCTACCTTAATTTGCTGCAAAACACATTGCAAACCTTGAAATTTTCAAAATTTGAGAACATCATTGATTATATCATCTTGAAATTCTTTAAATTTCGGGGTAGAATTTTCAGCAATAAGGTAGGATTTAATGTAGAATGTGAGCTTCTCATGCTTTATCTTTTATTCTACATTTTTATTTTTGTCCCACAATAATAATAAAAGAATTTATTCTTCTCTCATGTGAGAGTTTCTTGTTCTTTTCAAAAGAAAAAAAAGAAAAAAGAAAAATAAACATATGAAAAAAAGGAATAAATTTTTGACTTCACCTTCTCATACCAAAGGTAATTACAGAATTTTTATCATTGTTCAAGTCGACCGAACAAATGTAAGTACTTCCATTCTTATCTGTTTTACTTTGTGCATAATAGAATTTGCATTGAGGACAATGCAAAATTTAGGTGTGGGGTGGGAATTAGTCATTTTGCACTTTATCTTAGTTATTTTTTTCTTTTTATGTCATTTTTTTCCTCTTTTCATAAAAAAAAGTCACTTGCCAACTTAATAGAGTTGATTAATAATTGATCTATTTGATAGAATTTAAGTCTTCTAATCCTTAGTTAGTTCTATACTCAAGTTTACCTTTTATGATAACTCCAAATAAATTTCTTAAGAAATGATTTTCAAAGTAGTATACGTTACTTAAGTTTTAACTTAGATTTTTAATTAAAGTAATGAAATTTTTGCATGCCTAACTTAAAGTTGAAAATAATTTTTCAAGTTGTCTTGATCCAAATATTGTTCAGAATATATATACATATACACATATATATATTACACTAACTTAACAAAAGAAGAAAAATTTCTCTTAAAATCATTGGTGGTTCTATTTTACTAAGCCTAAGTTGACTGAGTAATTAAGCCCGAGGAGTATTTCTATGCTTAATGACCTAAGCCCAATTGGGTTGGGATTCATTGGCCCAAAACTCGCTAAATAGTCACTTAGAAAGCCCGATTAAAAGAACAAAACCACCAAGGAATAAAGAGTAAATATAAAAAATATTAAAAAAATCATACTAACCATGTTTTTATATAGTTATATTTGTATATGTTCTTGAAGAATTAAATGGATTAAAAGACTTGAAGTTTGTTTAAAACAAAGAGTTAGCATGTTCTTTTCAAAACTTTTAAATTAAAATTTTGAGTTAAACTTGGTTTTGTATAACTATAATGGAAGGATTTTCTTAAGAAAATTACATTGGAGTTATGATAAAAACGTTTTCTTGAGTATTAACCAACTTCAAATGGAATGTTTAAAGACATCAAATGAATTAATTATTTTATTAACTTCTTTAAATTGGCAAGTTGACTGAATTTTGTGGGTATATTCACTGCAAACCCTCACGAGACTACAACTCGTCCACTAGGATAACCTAGGGGTTTAAAGGCTTGTTGTATGCGCTAAATACAACCGCGATTCCTGCGAAAGTGAGTTAGGTTTTCTTTTTATTTTCTTTGCTAGAGGACTAGCAAAAGTTTAGGTGTGGGGATATTTGATTATCACATTTTAATTACATTTTTATACCCTTATTACCTATGTTATATGAATAACGATATTACTAATAATTATTTTTATCTTATTTTGCAGGCTAATAAAGAAATAATGAATAAAAGCCCAAATGACTCAAATTCTCTGAATTTCTACCAATTTTTGAAGCCCAAATCTGAAGACAAACAAAGGCCCAAGATACCAAATTGATCCAAGAGAAATTCGTAAAGAAAAATCAAGAAAAGACAAATTCGGTTGGAAACCAATCGGTTGACCAACCGGTTATTAACCGGTTGCTAACCGACGGCCAACCGACGCTTCCCAAATGATTTCGATCAATGGTGATTTCTCTTCCTTTTGGCCAAGTTTGATCCAATGGTTCACATCAACTCCGTTGGGCTATAAATAGGGGTGAATCTTTGAGGGTTTTGAGTGTGAAATATTTTGTAAAACTCCATTTGGAGAGGAAGGTTACTCTTAATTGAGAAGACCTTCTAAAATTGTAACTTTTGTTACACAATAAATAAAATTTTTCACCCCTTCAATTTCCTTTCTCTTCTTCTAATCCAAGGACCAAAAGGAGGATTAGATTAAGATCGAGTTGTTGGTTTTTCTTTTATTTTCTTTTTCATTTTCTTTCTTGTTCATTTAATTGCTTTGTAGCTTAGATTTACTTTCATGCAATTTAATTTTATGCAATTTACTTTCATGCAATTTACTTTCATGCAATATATTTACTTTCTAGAATAGATTTTTCTTTTCTTTAATTCACCTTGAGGCTAGAACCCTCTAGGGAATTATCCTTTTCTAAGTGTGGAGCTAATGCTTGTGGGATCCCTAGAGATTGTTTGAAACTAGCTAACAAATCCAACTCATTCTTGTGAGATTGAGATAAGCTAAGTGGATCTACTCTAGATTCCTCATATCTTTAATTAATCCTCCATACTTTACCTTCTTTATTTTCCTCTTATCCTTGCTTTTCATTTGTTTGTTATTTTCCTTTATTCTTGATTCTTGATTTCATTGATTTTACTTCTCTCTCAATCTCATATTCCTCCATGTGCATATAATCTCAAACCTAGTTTTGTTATTATGTGCATATAACCACAACCACATTCTCAACTTTATTTTCTCCTCTTTTGCACATAATCCACAACCACTCTCTCTAGCCTCTTCACCACCACTTTCACCATTTTCTCACTTTCATTTTATTTGAATAACTCCTAATTGTCATGCGCATAATTTGAGAACCAAAACTTAAACAAAACCCTTCCTACTTCCCGTTCCTCGTGGGATCGATAATCTTAAATACTATAACTTGATAAAGGTTATATACTTGCAACTTAGGAGGTAATCATTTATTTCCCATCACCAACACATCAATCACATACCACATTACTCATTCTATTCCAATACCAAATCCAACCAATTAATATACATTACATTCCAAGATCGAACACAAATGAATAAATCATCCACAAAATAACTTACAATCAAAATAAACATCCCATGTCAGAATATGAAAACATCAATATCATACATACCATGTCATATATTATTTCATACATACCATGTCTCTCCTACAAATATATTGTCTAATACACAAAACTAATACTCCTAATGCGCGTCATGTGTGCATGATCCCGTCCACCTGTGAAAAAATGAGGAATCAGAAGCAGTTAAAACTTATAAAATCAATACAATAAGATTTTAAGACTATGTTTCCAACCCAATTTAGATGCTCCACAATAAAAATCGCCTGATCGACAACAACACGCATGTGGCAGGTCTAACAACTAGCTAATATAGATAGATTCTTCTCATTCTCAACAACATCCAGATTTAAACATACCCATAGGAAAAGCAAAATAAAAATAAATAAAAAAATTATAAATTATAAAAAAAAACTTAAATAAGGAAGTTATTGCTGCATTCAGATTGAAATCAATTCAACTAGTTGTCGCTGGAATTGCACGATGATTGAAAAGGATAATCCAACTAAACTTCTTCTAACTAAACGCACTCCATAGTTGAAGTGCCATGTTCTCTTTTAAGTATCAAAGATCTTTTCAAGTACATATTTGGCAAAATAATACAACACATTAATAAAACCTCATGTGACCTTAGTAGACGGTATCATTAACAAACAGGTCTTAAATGGGATCTGTTCACCTAACATGCACAACTGAGAAACTCACTCCATGTTGCTAATATAAGTTATTCACCATCCTAAATGGCCATTTTCCTTTCCAATTGTAGAAAGTGCATAGAATTTCCATTTATAGTAAAAGGCCAACTTGGTCATGCTGTGTTGATGGTGGGTAGATGGGAAAGTGACTTGGAAAAAGGGCTGCATATGCCTTCATTGGCTTGTGCATGTTTTGATAAGTGGTGATATTGAAAAGGAAATTGCTCTTTGGATACTGACACTGATACTGACCTCCTCTATTTCATTCTAATGTGGGTGCAATGTGTCAAAACTAATGGCAAAGACAGAGGCACACATTCATAATATTTCTAAATCGATGTTGGCTAAAGATGGTAGCAGACTATTTTGTGGCTAAATGTTTCAAGACATAAATCTCCTCTAAACCATCTTTTCAACTTTTTATGCACACTTAATGTTAGGGTCTATCGTCGTGGGCCCTCCTCCACTTACGAGAGCACCAACGGTGGTGGAAGGGGCCCGATGGTGTCGTTAGCCATTGAACTAGTGAAATTAAGTTTAATGTAGACACACTCATGTCTAAGAAAAAAGATAATATATTTGCCAAACTTTTACCAAGGGTGAAAGAGTCAAAAAAATCTTTGCAACAATTAAACTACAAGGTAGTAAGTTGAAACAGGGATACTACAGGGGGTCTATGTGCAATTAGCCCATACAAAATAATGACTAATAAGAAACCTAGCAGAGCCTAAGCTGAGGTGTCATCTTTTGTCTATGGCCATGAATTAGTTTAAAGATGACTAATATCTTCAAGAAATTAACAAGCATTATCTCCTACATTGTACATGAGTGCACTCACACAAGAAAAGATCCGATTATTATTTCTTATCTTCAAGTTTCAACCAACTAATAACCCAAAAGCAATCTTAGATCTTAAGGTTCTGGCTCATCATAGAAATAATACTAGATATACAAATGAAAACTCGCCACAAAAAATCACGAGTCATCGTCGTTGTCAACATCTCTCCTCTACACGCCGCTATCGCTCCCCAAAGAACTCCAAACAGAATAAATAGATTTTTTGAATATCAAATTTAGCAATACAATATACACACATTATCAACATACATGTGCCTTGGTTTGACCGGATCCATTATTACCGATTTCTAAGTCTAAAAGTGATAAAATATCTCCAAACAATTCAGCTGGAATATTATCGGATAAGCATAATATGATGTGAGTCAAAACTTCGTCCATTGTGGGGGCTACTAGCAAATCTGAGAACATAGCCTTCGTCACCTATACAAGTAATACAAGATCGATCTTACCGCGCAGATAAGATGAGACACGCACAAGTGCTGACATGGTAAGAGTTCGTGCTAAGAATCCTGTCGAAGTCAAAGATGGTGAGGACGCCGTGATGGAAATTGTGCACATGCCTCGTCTGACTCAACCCCATTAATGAAAATTTGCCCTATTATTATGCCCCATAACATTCTGAGCAATGCTGTCATTTTCCTCTCTAGACAGGATGTGAGGGTCATCAGCTTCTTCCTGGATAGCACGTAGTGCTACCTCCTTTGACGCAAAGATCAATACTATCCTAAATCACATAAGGAAAAAGTTATATCATTGATTGGCAAATAAAAGAATGAATATCAATAGAAAACTTATTATATAATGATTTATTCAAAAATTTACCACCAACAACATATTTTCCTTAATCTTCTCATCATTTTTATATGTCGTGAAAGGTGCCATAAGCGAACTTAGCCTTTAAATTGATCGGCATTATTAGCTTCCCCGCAAATTTAAAAGTTAAAAGAGGTGGGCCATATTGACAAAATAAGAGAATACAAAACTTTAAATAATATACCATGTCTCAACAATAACTATCATAAGATTAGCAAAGCGATGTCGATCCCAAGTGGTGGTCAAGCTTGCTTGCTATTTCGATTTGCCGATCCATTCTTAGATTTATTCTACAACAAATAGTTTATTACTAAAGATGAAATGAATCTATAATCTTTGTTAGTAAGCAAAATTAAAATAAAAATAAATAAAAAATTATAAATTATAAAAAAACTTAAATAAGGAAGTTATTGCTGCATTCAGATTGAAATCAATTCAACTAGTTGTCGCTGGAATTGCACGATGATTGAAAAGGATAATCCAACTAAACTTCTTCTAACTAAACGCACTCCATAGTTGAAGTGCCATGTTCTCTTTTAAGTATCAAAGATCTTTTCAAGTACATATTTGGCAAAATAATACAACACATTAATAAAACCTCATGTGACCTTAGTAGACGTGTATCATTAACAAACAGGTCTTAAATGGGACTGTTCACCTAACATGCACAACTGAGAAACTCAGCTCCATGTTGCTAATATAAGTTATTCACCATCCTAAATGGCCATTTTCCTTTCCAATTGTAGAAAGTGCATAGAATTTCCATTTATAGTAAAAGGCCAACTTGGTCATGCTGTGTTGATGGTGGGTAGATGGGAAAGTGACTTGGAAAAAGGGCTGCATATGCCTTCATTGGCTTGTGCATGTTTTGATAAGCTGGTGATATTGAAAAGGAAATTGCTCTTTGGATACTGACACTGATACTGACCTCCTCTATTTCATTCTAATGTGGGTGCAATGTGTCAAAACTAATGGCAAAGACAGAGGCACACATTCATAATATTTCTAAATCGATGTTGGCTAAAGATGGTAGCAGACTATTTTGTGGCTAAATGTTTCAAGACATAAATCTCCTCTAAACCATCTTTTCAACTTTTTATGCACACTTAATGTTAGGGTCTATCGTCGTGGGCCCTCCTCCACTTACGAGAGCACCAACGGTGGTGGAAGGGGCCCGATGGTGTCGTTAGCCATTGAACTAGTGAAATTAAGTTTAATGTAGACACACTCATGTCTAAGAAAAAAGATAATATATTTGCCAAACTTTTACCAAGGGTGAAAGAGTCAAAAAAATCTTTGCAACAATTAAACTACAAGGTAGTAAGTTGAAACAGGGATACTACAGGGGGTCTATGTGCAATTAGCCCATACAAAATAATGACTAATAAGAAACCTAGCAGAGCCTAAGCTGAGGTGTCATCTTTTGTCTATGGCCATGAATTAGTTTAAAGATGACTAATATCTTCAGTAAATTAACAAGCATTATCTCCTACATTGTACATGAGTGCACTCACACAAGAAAAGATCCTGATTATTATTTCTTATCTTCAAGTTTCAACCAACTAATAACCCAAAAGCAATCTTAGATCTTAAGGTTCTGGCTCATCATAGAAATAATACTAGATATACAAATGAAAACTCGCCACAAAAAATCACGAGTCATCGTCGTTGTCAACATCTCTCCTCTACACGCCGCTACTGCTCCCCCCAGCAACTCCAGCCTGAGAATAAATAGATTTTTTCTGAATATCAAATTTAGCAATACAATATACACACATTATCAACATACATGTGCACTGGTTTGACCAGATCCATTATTACCGATTTCTAAGTCTAAAAGTGATAAAATATCTCCAAACAATTCAGCTGGAATATTATCGGATAAGCATAATATGATGTGAGTCAAAACTTCGTCCATTGTGGGGGCTACTAGCAAATCTGAGAACATAGCCTTCGTCACCTATACAAGTAATACAAGATCGATCTTACCGCGCAGATAAGATGAGACACGCACAAGTGCTGACATGGTAAGAGTTCGTGCTAAGAATCCTGTCGAAGTCAAAGATGGTGAGGACGCCGTGATGGAAATTGTGCACATGCCTCGTACAGCTCCAACCCCCATTAATGAAAATTTGCCCCTATTATTATGCCCCATAACATTCTGAGCAATGCTGTCATTTTCCTCTCTAGACAGGATGTGAGGGTCATCAGCTTCTTCCTGGATAGCACGTAGTGCTACCTCCTTTGACGCAGCATCAATACTATCCTAAATCACATAAGGAAAAAAGTTATATCATTGATTGGCAAATAAAAAGAATGAATATCAATAGAAAACTTATTATATAATGATTTATTCAAAAAATTTACCACCAACAACATATTTTCCTTAATCTTCTCATCATTTTTATATGTCTGGCGAAAGGTGCCATAAGCGAACTTAGCCTTTAAATTGATCGGCATTATTAGCTTCCCCTGCAAATTTAAAAAGTTAAAAGAGGTGGGCCATATTGACAAAATAAGAGAATACAAAACTTTAAATAATATACCATGTCTCAACAATAACTATACGCAAGATTAGCAAACGATGTCGATCCCAAGTGGTGGTCAAGCTTGCGCTTGCTATTTCGATTTGCCGATCCATTCTTAGATTTATTCTACAACAAATAGTTTATTACTAAAGATGAAATGAATCTATAATCTTTGTTAGTAAGCAAAATTAAAATAAAAAATAATTGTGCTGATTCGGTATCCCAATAGAGCAGAAGAGCTGTGAAATGATCAAGGTCCACCCTATTATTAACATTTAAAAACCTCTGCCAATCTGCTGTATATTTATTATATGTTGAGGATTTCAACTCATGCCGCCACTGTTTGAGCACGGACTCAACCTTTACGTTGAAAACATAGGACCATGCTCCAGGATAGTCTTCAAGACAATAGTATTCTTACAAATTTGTATATAGATATAATTGTTAGGAAAACCAGCTTGTTAATTATCTACCCCTCTAATAAACTCAATAGTAGCCTCTTTTTGATGTTGGAAGAATAGTGAGGATTCAAAGAAGATAATCGAATTGCATTGATGTTGGAAGAATAGTGAGGATTCAAAGGCTTATTAGTTCAGACCATTTAGGAGTTAGTTACACCCAATAGTAGCCTCTTTTCGTTAGCACAAGGCAGTGTAATTTCACAAAGCTTGCTCTTCAAGGCTCCTCAATTGAGGGACTTTTTCATGACACCAAAGGAAAATCTTTTAGTTGGAATATGAACTTCATAAAATACATGAAAGACTGAGTAACCAGTAAAGAACAGCATTCACATAATACAGTAAGGTGAAGCGGTTAATATAAATCCACATACATTAGGTGGCAAATGCAGAGATAAGGTTGCCCAAAGAATTTGCCAATACACAAACTAAATGACCTGTTTAGCATGCATTAGATATCAATGAAAACACCATTATTGCTGTTGATAAAGGACTCATGTTATCACAAATAGAATGCTTCAGTTCCTAATGTTGGAGCACTAGAAACTAATTAGAGGAAGTAGGAACAGAAGGTAAGAATTGGAACAGTGAAAAACAAACTCCCCACAAGTCAAAAGACCTTGAAATCTTAGAAACCATAATAGCTAACCAGAACACTTTAAGTCAAGGAAAAGAGGGGATCATTTCATGACACGCTTCTGGAAGATATAAATCAAAAGAAATGAGTGCTTAGGAAAAAAAACTAGCACATTAAGCTTGCAAAGAAATGAATACAAAAGGTAAATGCCATGATGAAATGACACCAATTTTTACTCCAATGAATCCATGCTTGAGGAAACAAATGCACAAACCATATAAGCTAACAATAAGTAAAATTTTACTCTAAATGGATAAGTTTACGCAAGTACACATTTTATTCTATAATCATGTTATTAGAGAGAGAAATAAACTTTTTAGAAGACCTCGAATTCTAAATAGACAACTTTATTTAGAGTACTAAAGTAATAAAAAATACTGAAGTAATAAAAAGTTATCATAAGCTCTCTCCATATATCGTCGTACAATTTCCATGGCAGCTCTTTGAACTTGACATATGGGTTAATGATATTTTCTCTCCATAGTAAAACACCGATATAGTTATTAAATTTTTTCGACCATTGTCCGACCAGCAAATTATCGGCCCACTGAAGAATAGCTCAAAAGCCGTTTGGTGGTTGTTTTGAATCAAGCTTGCTTGCACCCCGTCCACCCTGACCATTGGGATCAGGTTTCGCACCTACAAGATAGCAATATGTTTAGTATAGAAGTTAAGTGTAAAATGGAGATATAATAGAAGGAAATTATTATATTTACCTCTCTCAACTTGTCTATTCTTCTCAGCGATTACAATATCTTTTCTAACTTGCATCATAGGCTTCAGGTCCTCTAGCCTTCTTAATGCAAGTGGGTGATTCTTCATGGCATTAGATTTTGAGCTCATCGAGTCTGGAGGCAATGGTAAATGGCTGATGTCAGGAGTCTTAGGTCGTAACTTGGCCCCCGTTGCACTAAACGAAAATGATGGTGTCCACGAAGCATCTACATAATTAAAGAAGGTAATCAATACGAAAATTATATATATATATATATATATATATATATATATATATATATATATATATATATATATATATATATATATATATATATATATATATATATATATATATATATATATATATATATATATATATATATATATATATATATATATAGATTCTATATAAATTGAATTATTACTATCCAATACTTGTAGAGGAGGATGGTGCTGACTGTGTATCAGTGGGTCTGGGTGATGAATAATTTGTGCCTGGAATGTCATCTATAAAAATAAAACATAATGAATACAAACACATATCATAAATAATAAATTTCTAATTTAAATATTTTTCAATTATTAATACAAATACTAAATTATTAATACCTATATGAGGAGACTCTGCTAGGGATGCATTCCGAAGACGACCCGATAATGAAATATCATCTACACATTTAAAGAAAATAATTAGCACAAACACATCAAGAATATCTATTTTGAGTAGTCCAATATAATGCATAACTAATACCTATATGAGAAGGCGACGCTAGGTGGGCCTCCTGAAGACAACCTGATCCTGGGGTGGTAGACCGTGATCGATCACGTGATCCATCAAAGAACCTCGAATTCTTCATCTGTAAAATTGAATTATGAGATGCAAAACAAGAAATATGTACATGCTAATAAGATTAATATTTTATTGCAATTAAATATTGAAATAAAATTTTTAAAGACTAATTCGTCTTTTAGTTCATATACCTTCTACAACTTGCTCTTTATGTTTTGCACGAGATCGTGTTTGTATTCTTCTGGTTATATTTAACATTGTCTGCTTTCGCCTACTGGTCATTGACTTTGTTCGCACATTTGACCCAGAGTCTCTGTCTGTGATCAGAATTGGAATGTCGACCTGAGTCTCTGAATCAGTCATATCAAGCATGACATTCTGAGGGTAGGAGAAGTTTTGCCAAATATCATCAGATGAACCAATTGGTTCATTGTCCTCATCAATATTTTCGTTATTATTAGGAAGGACAACAAATCTTGGCTCCTTATATAACATGACCCAATCGGTTGCAACCTTTGGGTCTTTCATATAGAAGCACTGGTCCGCCTATTCTACGAATATGAACTTCTCATCTAAATATATTTGTTTATCGAGATTGACAAGTGTAAACCCATAATGATCCTTGTGCGGTTTAGCAGGACTCCATCGAACCTTAAACATGATGTAACTACACTGGGTTTTTTACCATATCCGTAAATTATCTCTACAACATCTTTCAATCGGACATAATATAATATATCAGCTTCAACTGGGTTCTGATCTCTTCTGCTAGAAAAATATTCTTGAGCAAAACAACCCATGACCTCGCTGTTCTGTGTTACCCTCTTATTATCGGTCGCCACCATTTTAAACTTATACCCGTTAATGATATGTTCACTGTATCGTCTAACTTCATAGTAAGGACACTGAGCATGAACTAAAATTTCTTCGGATATTAAGGTACCAGCGAGAAGGTCTTTATCAACCTAAACCCAACATCAATCGAAAATTATTTACCTCAAGTTTACTAAAAATTTTAAAATAAAAAATACAATACTATTGCTATGCTACTTACATCATTTCTAAACCAATAGGGAAAATCTTTGATGTGTTTTTTCTGAATATCATGTGCCGCATTCCTACTTGATATTTCATTCTTAAGCTTCTCTAGATGTTGCCTATTTATACAACAAACGAGATTGTATTGGTAAATTAAAAGTAAATGATTTAAGAGTGTTCCTATTCTTAAAAAGCAAATATGTTACCTTCGATAATCACTAAAAATTTCAAGATTGTTCAATACATATGCATGAACCTGCTCTAAGTCAGATCTTGGATATTTGATGAGCTTCTTATCCTTAGTTGGTGTCTGATCTACTGTTACACCATTGCGCATGTAATGTGATGCAAACATATGACATTCATTGGTCACATAACCTTCAGCTATAGAACCCTCCGGATGAGCTCGATTGCAAACTAGGCGTTTCATAAACCCCAAATATCTACAATAAGAAAAGCTTTAACAACTAGAAATTATAGATGTATACATTGCATATAAAATTAATAGAGTGGGTGACGTCCCTAACCTCTCAATTGGGTACATCCAACGATACGATACAGGACATGCAATTATAGCCTCTCTTGCTAGATGTTGAGTAAGATGGACCATGACCGTGAAAAAAGGAGGAGGAAATAGTACTTTCAGGTTGCATAGAATTAATGACACTTCTACTTCAAGTTCTTTAAATTCATTCACATCTATAACTTTAGAGCACAATTTTCTAAAGAGTCCACAGTACTCGATAATAATTTTGGATGCTTATTTCCCCATACTGTTATGTAATGCAACCGGGAGAAATTGATGAAGAAGAATGTGGTAATCATGAGTCTTTAGGCCTAAGAGTTTCCCCTCTTGCACCTGAACATTATTTGATATATTAGCAGAATACCCATCCGGTGACTTTACTGATTTGAGGACCTCACAAAATCTCTGCATCTGCTCTGTCGACATCGTAACACGAGAGGAAGGCTTATGTTTTTTCTTAAGTCTAACATCTTGTGCTTGCAAATCTTCCTGAATATTCAATGCAGCCAAGTCTTGACGAGCCCTTAGGTCGTCCTTTGACTTATTAGGATCTTGAAGGAGGGTTGACACTATGTTGTCACAAATATTTTTCTCAATATGCATGACATCCAAGTTATGCCTGATTTTAAGCTTCTGCCAATATGGTAGCCGGAAGAAGGTACTAAATTTACTCTATCCTTTAGGTAATTTATCGACTCCATTATCAACATATACCCGCTGGATTGCTCTCTTCCTCTTCAGTGGCTTTTTCTTTTTGCCTGAGTCTCTAACTTTGAGTGAGCCATCCTTAGAATACCGGTTCTTTCCGAATCTTATTTTTGGAAGATGCTCAAGGAACTTTACAATAACAGCTCCGATCAATTGACGTGGTTTATTCCTAGTCTCAACGGTGCCGTCAAACTTATTGCTCAATTTTCTATATTTGTGGCCTAATGGCAACCATCTCCTGTTGAACCAATAACAACACTTTCGGCTATATGGTAAATGAAAACCTTCAAATTCTGGACCACATACTAGACAAGCAAACTTGCCTTTTGTAGACCAGCCGGATAGATTAGCATAAGCTGAAAAATTATTAATTGTCTACACTAGAATAGCACGTAGTCTAAACGACTCTTTAGCATGGGCATCATAGATCAACACACCCTCCGACCATAACTGTTTCAACTCATCAATCAGGGGCTCTAAATAGACATCAATATCATTACCTGGTGCATGCTTGCTGGGTATTAGCGATGAGAGTATCATATACAGTTATTTCATACAAAGCAACGGAGGTAAATTATATGGCATTAAGATAACTGGCCATGTAGACCAACCTAAACTCATAACCCCGAACGGATTGAATCCGTCGCTAGATAGCCCAAGTCTGACATTTCTGCATTCATGGGCGAAATTAGGATAAGTTTTATCAATATGCTTCCAAGCCTTTGCATCAGCAGGATGTCTCAGTTTACCATCTTCTATACGATCTTTTTTGTGCCACCTCATGCTCTTAGCAGTTTCTTTGTTCATATACAGCCAATGCAATCTAGAAACTAATGGAAAATGATGAAGCATCTTTGCTGGAATCTTGCTCTGCATCTCCTTTGCCTCTTTTGTCTGCCTTGTTGAAGAGCGGGTGTGTTGTTTCCGCCGAGATACTCCACATGTTGGACATTCTTGAAGGTCTTTATTATCCTTATAGTAGAGAATACAATCATTGGGACACGCATCAATCTTATTAAAATCGATACCCAAATCGAAAACTATCTGCTTTGCTGCATAAGTTATTTTAGGAATGCTACGCTCTCCTCCTGGAACTACCTTCCGTAGCAAATCAAGAAGCATTTCGAAATAAATATTTATCATTCCGCTAAGGTTCTTAATATGCAAGAGTTCCCACATAAATGAAAATCGAGAGTACTTGGTGTAACTCTCATACAAATCCTTTTCACTATCCTCTAATAGCTTCATTATTCAATCTAAGTCCTCAGAAACATGAACATCTTCAAAACCTTCTGGTCCGTCAACATCTTCGACCTCAGTTGCATCTTGGACATCATCTGTGCTGTCATCTTCACTATCATTGTTAATATCATATTCAGTATGGTCGGGTCCAATAGCAGTTTGTAAATTTTTTGTATCATCTATCCTGTAGCCATGGGTCGTATCTACATGCACATCCGGTACTTCATCTTCAATACAGCCTTCCCCGTGACATGACCAGTATTTATATTCCTCATAAAACCCAGAGTTTGTTAAGTGACTTCGTATTTCCTCTCTATTTTTCAACTTCATATTCTTACACCTACAACAGGGGCAGTACATTGCACCACTACTTAAATTATTTGGGTTCATTTTGGCATACTTCAGGAAGGCTTCACATCCGTCCTTATATCGTCGATCATGATACCATTCAATCCTAGGAATATCTATCCATGACTTATCCAGAATTATCCTCATATGTAGGTAATATATAATTAGAAGCTCTAATTAATCTGTAGATAATAGACTAATAAATTTTTAACTATTCAAAACAAAATATATACATACACACATCATCCTTAAACATGATGTACGCATACTTGTCAGTATCATTATTGTTAGGGCTAATTGAGGTAGGTTTGAAATGGAATTAAGGTATAGAGACTAATAGCACACTCTAGCAGCTGTCATAGAAAGGCTTCTATCCCATTAAGAATATAGTAGTGCTTACATCCAATTTCGTATACTTTGTATGTTTTCATTTCTTGAAAATTTCGGGAGCATATACTCGTGGTTCTCCCTGTACACTGTGTGAATGTTATTATGCGTATTGACAATAGACCAAAATGCAGAACAATATACGCTTATTTTACACATAGAACGACGGGTACGTGCTGCTAAAATTTTTAAGAAATGAAAATATATAAAGTATACAAAGTTGGATGTATGCACTACTATATTCCTAACCCGTCCGAGAAGGACGGATCCAATAATTATGAATTTCTATACCAATTCTTTCTTATTATAAAATAAAGCAAACGATCATTTTGGGTAGAAAACTTCATCTCCTACCCAAATTTAACTCGTCTATCTTATATTATAACTTCAAAGAATTGGATGTAATTATTGAGCGAGTCTAGGGATAACGTTATCTTTTTCACCTAAATTGGATATATAACACATTATTATATCATATTATGCTATATATCACTCTATTTTTGAAAATATTTTATTTCATAAATCACACATTTTCAAATCACAAACCTATAGAATCAATTAGTATAATTTAATTTAGGATTAATTAAATTTTGGGTTACATTTAGGGTTAGAAATGATTAATAAATTTGTTTGAATTATGGTAAAATTAAGTTTAGTATTAAAAGTATCGTTTAATTAGGGCAAAAATGAATTTAATTTAGGGTTTACAATTGATTATAAGTGTTGATCAAATAGGGAAAAATATTGTCAAATTAGGGTTAATAGCTGAAATTTTATCTAGGGTTATAAGATTCAAATTTTTTATTTTGGGTTGAATTTAGGGTATTTTCTAAAATTAACAATAATCTACAAAAATTATAAATATTGAAATAATTATTCATGAAATTAAAACACTCCTTAACCCGAAGGAGCCCATGAAGACGTGGCTGATCGCGGAGGCTGGAGTCTGGATGTAGCAAATGTGACGCGAAATGGCGAGACGCAATGAGGTAGCGGCGTGGGTCGACAAGGCTCGTCGGTGGCGGCGAAAGCAAAGACGACGGAGGGGTGGGGCGGCAGAGCAAGTGTGGGCGCAAGGCAATACAGCAAGGGGCTGGGCAGCGGCAAAGGGGCATATGGGGCATGAGCACCGGGCGGGGGTTTTGTTTTGGGTTTGAGTGAGAGAAGTGAGGGTTTTTTTGTGTGGCAGCTAGGGTTTTCAATTTTGGTACAAACAACTAGACGGAACTTCCGTCTAGGTTGCATCCTCTAGGATGGGTGCCCCACATTTTTTTTAAAATTAAAAATGAAAAACCATCTAGTTTGGCAATCTAGACAGAATATTCTGTCTAGTTTGGAAATCTAGACGGAATATTCCATCTAGATTGCGGCAAACTAGATGGAATATTCTAGACAGAAATTTTTCGTCTAGTTTGATCCGTCTAGGATGTGTATTTTTCTACTAGTGTGATATGCAATATTCCTCTAAAGGTTATGTCATTTTCATCCTCATTTATTTAGAAAATATATGATACATAATATGTGAAACAAAACTATTAATCTAATATAAGAAATTCAAATATATTGATTTAGATGAACGAGTTTATACTAATCTTTGCTATACATTTGACATTTGTTGTAATATTCTGAATTATTCACAATTTTGGAATTTCGACATTGCAATCTAGTATTCGCAGGAAACTTTATATAATTGTTCCTCGGTTGAAATATTTTTTGGTATTTGTTGAAATTTAGTTATAAAAGTTTATTTTAGTTGATATTGAAATATTTTTTGGTATTTACTAATTTTAGTTGATTTTAATTTTGCTTCTCAACAACCATTTATTTAAATATTACATAAAGTAGAATGCTTCTCTAATTTATATGAGTCCAAATTCAAGTTCTATTTATTTTGGTAAAATAATAATTATTAATTTTTTTAATTTCATAAGATTAAAATTGGTATTTTCTTAAAATATAGAGGATTAACCTCCTTAGCCCTTCCTTTTTGCCAAATATTCGTGTTAACTTTGTAATCCAAACATATTTAAGTTATTTTTAACCGCTTGTGATAAGTTAACTAAGTTAATTCTTCTTCTTAACCCTCTTCTTTTAAACCTTTGCCAAAACGGCACCAAAAGATTTTGCTTTAGAATATACATTTAGTAATAGATATATTGTCTCCTCGGAGACATCCGATAAAATTGGAATGATACAGAGAAGATTAATTAGCATGGCCCCTGCGTAAGGATGACACGTACAAATCAAGAAATGGTCCAAATTTTTTTGTATCTTGGAAGGATATGTGTATCACCAAAGAATGGAGGGTTGGGTCTCTATAATGCAGAGGGGTGGAACATTGCTTCTATTGTGAAAATAATTTGGGATGTTCACTCAAAGAAAGACTCATTACGGATCAAATGGATACACACAACTTATCTGAAGTTCTCTGATATATGGAGAGTACAAATGAAGCAAGGAGAATCATGGTAATGGAAAAAGATTCTAAAAATTAGAGACTTACTGCTGCAGACTTGGGGAGATGCTCAATCATGTATATGTCAGATTTCTACCTGCAGGGATGGGCAAAAACTTAGAATATCAGGTGTGTATTAAAAGTTATTTGATAATTCAGCTCCAGTTAATTGGTATCATGCTGTGTGGTGTTCTCTTTCTGTTCCTAAACACAAAGCTATTGAATGGCTTGCTGTGAAAATGAGGCTACTGACCCTTGATAGACTAATGAGATTTGGGGTTGTGAATGAGAACACGTGCTATTTGTGTGGAAGGAACCTGAGACATGTGATCATTTATTCTTTGCCTGTGAAATATCAAATCTGATTTGGGGGCTATTATGGAGTGGATATTATTCAGTGATGTACTACCTTGAGTGGGGAAGAAGTGTGAAGAAAAAAGTGTTACGAGCGAGTATTGATGCTTGCTTGTACCATGCTTGGGTGGAGAGAAATTCTAGAGCTTTTGTGCATAAAACAAATGCTGTGGAGCAGATAGTGAATAATATAAAGAGAGAAGTCTGGACTCGTATCTACCACTCAAGGATTCTTACACATGCGACTTTGTATTTGAATAGCAATTAATTATATGTAATTGATCAAGGGTAATTAGGAGATGATTATGGTGTTTTCCCGGGTATGCCTGGGATTATATGATTGTACTTCAATGCTCCTTGGTAATGAAATTTATTCACTTACCAAAAAAAAAAGTAATGGCAAAGAGAAAAGGAGCTAAAACTAGTCCAAGGCATCGCCCACATCACATCCACTGCCATGAATCAAATGCGCTTGTGCCCTCCTCCTATCGTGCGCCATGGACTTCTTGATTCAGACTTCCATCATAAGATACAGATGCTTCTTAATTATTATCCATACATCAAATTTTAGCTCGTGTCTCGGGAATAATTTGCTAAGTTGAAGATTTTTGCTTCAGTATCGATGATATAGACTACCTACCATAAGATATATATTCGTTCATACAAATGGAAAATCTAAACGAGAGAGAAATCCATGTATATCTCATTTGTTATATATGAAGCGAATAGCGAATTTGAGCCACTATTTCCACGTGATCGTGAATTAGGGTTTGAGTTGACTCTTCGTAGAACTACACACGGTGACGATGACTTACGTTGTCTCAGACGGAGTGAGAGAGAAATTCATCAGTCATGGGCAACTCTATTATCATATTTAGACAGTTTAAGAAAGAGTGATAAGTTTAAATAGTAGTTAAGATCATAAATAAGTAATATCTTAAACTTGGTCGATTTCTCTCAAACGAGTGTGTCAAGAAAATGATTGGGACCAGGATCTGAGGGTGGTAATTGACATGTCATACCGTCTCACAATTGTTATCGCGGCATGATACTTGGTTTAGACCCAAAATCAGGTTAATTAACTGATTAACGGTGCACAAGATTACTTGTAAGAGTGACAATATATGGTTTGTTAGAACAGTAAACTATTAACCTTCAATCCTAACCACAACTTCAGAGTCTTTGTGTAGTGACAGGGACTATAAGATGATATCAGAGTAACTCGGGTTCAAATTCCACTGATCATAAATTTAATGTGGATTTTCAAAAATATTTAATACCGCTGCGTGCGTCCAAACTTCAACCCTTAAAAAGGACGACTAGTAGAAATCCCGATAGCTTAATTCGTATAATACTTGTGAGAATATTGTATCTATAATTTTTGTCAGTGGAGGGGGGGTGGGGGGGGGGCGGGGTGCGGGGTGGGGGTCCCTATTGGCTTTGGTACTACTTGTGATGGGCACAAGAGGTCTTTTCTCACTTGCATTGGTGCCAGCCGAGGCGGCTGTGTTGGTTAAGTGCAATCATACTGGATAAGAGGGCTACATGCACGACTTTTTCCTTTCAGTAGGTGAGTTGTTATGTCACTGAGTTGTACTGACTTAGATGTTTCTTCCACGTGTATAGTTATATGGTCGTCTTAGAATCTCCGTATCTGCACAGATAACTCTCAAATCTTGTGACCATGGAGTCTATCTGCCTTTTCCTTCTTGGGGCTATTCGTGTAGATTTAATCAATAGTTGCTGAGTTATCCATGTAGACACACAGATTCAAGATCAATTGTATATAGTATAGTTACATCATACTTCAGGGTGCTTAAATGTGTTCAATCCAATTTCACATAACCCCCTTATCTTGGAGCGTGTCACAAGTCTCACTATAAATAAATGTAATTTGCTCTCAAAAACCTATGCACTAAATAACCCTAAGTCTAGCACTCAATATATTCTCCATAAATTGCCCTCATTGGTGATTTTCTCTTAAAGACAAATCACAACCATCTACTAAATAAATTAATGGCTTTGATACAATAGCGGCCTCTCTCCTAATTCTTTTTGCTGGTTGAGAGGATCTAAATCCATTTTCAGCTGACTCTCCAGAACTTTAAAACCTTAAACCCCTAAAATTTTGGGAGCCTCAAAAAATCAGTATTGGAAGTTTGCGGTTTTCTAAAATAATGTGGAATTTTGGGGTACGCCGTTAGGAGTGTATCTTGCAAAAAGCACAAACATTTAGGGGTTCTTGTGACACGCTCCAAAGTTTGGGGGTTAAATGATATTTTTAAAGTTCAGACTGATTATCCAATTTCACATTGAGAAAGATAAAAAATGAAATTAAAAATTTTAACACTCGTACCCTCTTTATAGGTGGCATAAGTAAAGATTATATATAGCCTCTTAGTAAAAAAATGTTGTACCTACAATTAATACCATTAAATATCATTGATGTCACCAAAAATTTTGAAGTACGATCACCAAGCTATACACTTGTCTTCGTTTTTGAGAAAGCGATTAAATTAGTAGCGTAATTGATCTTTTAATCTTAAACCGTCATTAGTGTACTCATATGTTAACATGGGAAATCCAATTGAAAATATAATTACAAAATAAAATATCAAATAAACAGCAACTTGTATTCTACTTTTATTTGTTTATAAATAGCATGTCTCGTGTATTTGTACATCAAATCTTACGTTGAGATTCTCATCCATGTTATTGGCAATATTTTCAGTAAATATGTTTATACTAAATGTGTTTGATTCTCTAAATTACTGCTATATATGATAATCATATGGTAATATAAAATTCTTATTCACTAGGGTCTATTCTTCATTATTGACAATATTTTATCCGTTTTAATAACAACACACATAATAATGCTCTATAAAAATATTCATATCGTATACATCAATATTGAATTTGGATATGAATTAAATAATTCTTAAAGAACTTTGCCACTATACCATAACTCAGAAGGTGTTATGAGGATTGTCTCAGGTTAAGTGCCCTTCATTCATATTCACATTTGCTTGTACAAAGCGGCATAATCTAAGAAGGAATATATGCTCATGTTGCTTTTCTATGTGTAAACCACCAAAAAAACACAATGAATCACATAATGTCCTTTGCTTCCGACAAGGCAAACTTATCACATAATGTCCTTTGATCTCTTGTCGAATTTATGTCATTCCCTGTCTCTAAACAAATCAACTCTCAGTTGCCTTCATGATCGAGTTGTTTGCTCTTGAATGAACAAGGTTAATTTGGAATAAGACTATCTCATAACTAACCAAGTATATTCATAAGTTCTAATTCTAGTTCTAAAAGCTATGAGACTCTGCTTTGATATATACCAAAAAAGTCCTTTATTTTGATGCATGTCTTGACGTTTTGACTTATTTCAGAACTACGGAATGAAACAGGAAGACCTCCTGCTTTCTAATTCATTTTATTTATGACTAGATGACTAGACATAAGCATAAATAAGAGGATATGGGTCATATAACATCATCACTTAAAAAAGTGGGCACGATATCATCTTTTAGCTTTTGTACCATGAGATAATTATACATATGCATGCAGTGATAGATAAAAGGGCTGTTTTTCCCGAGAAACCATCTTTAAAATATGGTGATTGAACGAAAGCACCTTCGAAGTTCAATTTATATAGAAATCATGATTTCCCTAGCAGTCAACCACCACATTGACCTATTTTCTGATGATATATTAACTAAATCCCAAAAACACCCTTAAAAACACGTGTCAAGCACTATGCTTGGTTAAGAAGGCATGTCCCACATTTGGTATGTGTGTTTTTAAATACATTTTGGAATTTTAAGTTAAAATTTCAACAGAAAATAGGTCAAGATGGTTGATTGCAAGTAGAACCTCCTTTAAAGGTGGTTTCTTGATAAATTAAAATTTGAATGTGACGCAGCGCGGAAGTTGAAATCTTGGAATCCACCAAGGGTTGCTCTCTGAATCCACAAAGAGCGATCTCCGAATCCACGAAAAGCTTCGAATCCACGAAGAAAATATAATAAACAAAATTTTATTGATGAAAAGATATGCCTCTAGGCCTTACAAGACTCTTTTAAATAGAAAATAAACAAGACTCCTGCTATGACTCGAACTTTACTAAAAATAGAAACAAGACTTCTAATTGACCCGAACTTTACCAAAAATAGAAATAAGAAAATTATCCTTAAAAGACTCCCTATGATTAGAGAAGTAATTCGGTCAAATTTAGAATCAAACCGGATTTGCTTCCTAATCAAAACAGACTCCTAAAACATTACTAAAAATAGTAAAAAACTGATAAAAACCCTGATATCTCTCAATCCGGAAGGAATTTGGTGAAAAGGACGGCGGCAAACTGAATGTAGGTCGGGTTGGTTGACTCCGTCTCGAAAAAATACGCGAATTTAAAAAAAATCCTCCAAATCCGACTTACGGTTTGAAAGTTACGACCTGTTCTTCATTGCAAGCTATTTTCCTCGACCGGGTCCGCGTTTGGGCTTGTGACGGTCCCGTTTCTCCATGAATATGTCCGCAACACATTCTACATCAGTCTCCCATGCTTGAAAAGAGCTCGACCCCGAGCTTATATTCGCATGAAGAGTCCTTCCTTCTGGCGAATAATACTCAAAGAAATCTGCAATATTGAAACTAGGAGAAATCGCCAAATCTGCAGGAAGGTCAACGACATAAGCATTGTCACTAATCTTCTTCAGTATTTTGCACGGACCATACTTTTTATTCTTCAGCTTGTTGTAGATGCCCACAGAAAAATGCTCCTTTCGCAGAAATACCATCACCATGTCTCCCTCCTCAAACACCTTCTTCCTCCTGTGTTGATCAGCATCCGCCTTATATTTAGCATTAGACTTCTCTATCTTCTTTTTTACTTCCTGTTGGATAGCACGTATCTTTTCAGCCATATGATCTGCAGCAATACTCTATCCTGAAAGCTTAGGCAGTGGAGCTAGATGAAGATAATGGTTCAGAAGCCTTCCATATACAATCACAAAGGGAGCTTTGCCTGTAGTTCAACTCTCCATACAGTTATAAATAAATTTAGCATGTGCCAGAGCAAGATCCCACTACTTTGGACGATCGCCAGAGATGGATCTAAGAAGGTTATCGACAGTGCGATTTACTACTTCAGTTTGTCCGTTCGTTTGAGGGTGGTAAGCAGTACTGAATTTAAGTGAAGTATTGAATCGCTGCCACAAGGTCCTCCAAAAGTAAGATAAGAACTTTGAATCACGATCAGATGTGATGGATTTTGGCACTCCATGAAGGCGAACTATCTCCCGAAGGAAAAGATTGGCGATGTAGCTAGCATCTGATGTCTTCTTGCAAGGAATAAAGTGTGACATCTTTGAAAACCTGTCAACAACAATAAAAATAGAATCCATGCCTCGTTGGGTTCGAGGAAGTCCCAACATAAAGTCCATCGAGATATCATGCCATTGCGCATCAGGAACAGGTAAGGGTGTATACAATAATGTATTTTGGGACTGCCCCTTAGCAACTTGACAAACTGGACAATGCCGCACATATTTTTTCTGTCCCCTTCTTCAGCTGAGGCCAGTAATATCGCTCTTCAATGGAAGCAATTGTCTTATCACGCCCCAAGTGTCCTCCTAGCCCGCAAGCATGAAGGTCTCGTATTATCTGCTCTCTCAATGAACTTTGGGGTATGCACAACTGATCTCCATGAAATAAATAGCCATCCTGGATATGAAAATCTCTGACTAATTAATTTTATTGGCAGCTGTTATAAATCTCCTTAAAGTCTTCATCTTCTGCATACAGCTCCTTCAAGTATTCAAATCCAGTCACTTCTGCTTGCAAAGTCACCAACAAATCAGCTCTCAGGCTTCGATTACGCCGGCAACTTTATTTTGCTGCCCAGACTTGTGCTTCCAAACAAAGGTGAAACGCTGCAGAAACGCTATCCAACGAGCATGCATACGATTGATGGTAGTCTGACTATTGATGGACTTCAAAACCTGATGGTCAATATTAAGCAGAAACTCCCGCGAGATTAAATAGTGCTCCCAATGCTTCAAAGACTAGACTATGGCATACAACTCCAGCTCATATGTGGTCCACTTCTGTCGAGCTTCACTGAGTTTCTCACTATAGAAAGCAACTGGACGCCCTTCTTGAGATAGAATGATAATCACAATTTAATTACAATTTTATACCCACATTACCTATTTTATATGAATAAATATCCTACTAATAATTATTTTTATCTTATTTTATAGGTTAATAAAGAAATAATTAATAAAATCCCAAAAGACTCAAACTCTTTATTTTTCTGCCAATTATTGAAACCCAAAAACGAAGACCAAAGAAGGCCCAAGAAGACCCTAGGATCCAAGAGAAATTCGTGAAGAAAAATCAAGAAAAGACAAAATCGGTTACAAACCAATCGGTCGGCCAACCGATTGGCCAACCGATTGGCTGATCGGTTAGTTCGCAACAGATTTCAATTAATGGCTGATTTCTCTTTCTTGGTGGCCAAGTTTGATCCAATGGTTCACATCAACTCCGTTAGGCTATAAATAGGGGTTGAGGGGGAGAGGTTTGAGTGTGAAATATTTTATAAAAACTCCATTTAGAGAGGAGGGTTACTCTTAATTGAGAAGACCTTCCAAAAATTATAACTTTTGTTACACAATAAATAAAATTTTTCACCCATTCAATTTCCTTTCTCTTCTTCTTATCCAAGGACCAAAAGGAGGATGAGATGAAGATCAGGAGTTGTAGGTTTTTATTTTATTTTATTTTTTTGCATTTCTCTTTCTTTCTTGTTCATTTAATTGCTTTGTAGTTTAGATTTACTTTCATGCAATTTACTTTCATGTCTTGTCTTTAATTTGTAGCATAGATTTATTTCTTTGCAATTAGTTAGATTGTCTTTATTTCTTTTCTTCTCATTTTCTTTTCTTTTTATTTCTTTGCTTTTATTTTCCTTTTTGTACTTAGTTTTCTTTCCCTCCTCCCTCTCTTGATTTCTTTTGATTTTTCAAAGATGTGGAACTAACCTCTTGTGGGGATCTAGTTTTGCATGAAACTAGTCTAATTCTCTCTTATATTTCTGAATCACTCTCTTATGCTTAAAATGATCATGCTTAGGTTAATCAACTAGAGAACTAATCGGTAGAAGAAAAATTTGATAGTCTGTGCTTTTCTTAAGTGGTTTGATAGGTTATGCTTATGAATTCTAGGATTACTATCTTGTTATTATTCTTCTCATGAGTATTGATTTCATTTAGGTGATAATTTGATAGGTTATACTTTTCTTAAGTGGTTTGATATCCTATGCTTAATAAATCTAAAGTGAAATGTGATAAAAGAGAATGGCTCATATTTTATAAGTGAGATTAGCTAGTGGATTCAATTCTAGATTTCTTCATATCTCTAATTGAATCCTCCATTTTTTGTCTTCTTGATTTTGATTTCTTGATTTCGTTTTCATTTATCTCTCTCTCTCTCTCTCTCTCTCTCTCTCTCTCTCTCTCTCTCTCTCTCTCTCTCTCTCTCTCTCTCTATCTTGTTTTCTTTTATTTACACTTATTCACCTTCACAATCTCAATCTCTCCACAACATCTTTTCTTCCTCGTTTCATTTATTTTGCACATAATCCACAATCCACTCTCTAATCTTTTCATGACCACTTTCACCATGTACATAAACTCCTAATTGTCGCGCATAATTTGAGAACCAAAACTTGAACATAATCTTACAACGCCTTCCTCGTGGGATTCGATAATCTTTTATACTATAACTTGATAAGTTGTATACTTACAACTTAGGAGGTAATCATTTATTTCCCAATCATAGAACACCACCAATTCCTATGATGGACGCATCACAATCAACTTCAAACACCTTTTAAAAATCTGGAAGGGCAAGCACTGGTGCTATGGATAACTTCTCCTTGATTAATGTAAAACTACGGTCCGCATCTTCTCCCCAATTAAACTTACCTTTCTTCATGCACTCAGTAATAGGTGTCACAATGCTGCTGAAATTTCTAACAAATCTCTTGTAGAAAGTGGCTAGGCCATGAAAACTACGAACTTCGCTGACGGTCTTCGGCGTAGGCCAATCTCGAATAGCACGCACCTTCTCTTCATCAACATGGATGCCCTCTACACTGACGACAAAGCCCAAGAACAATAGGCTACTAGTCATAAAGTTGCACTTCTTCAGATTGATATATAACTTGTTCTCCTGCAAGACTATTAGTACCTCCCTCAAGTGGTCCAGATGCACGGACTCGGTCTGGCTATAAATCAGGATATCATCGAAATAAACTACAACGAACTTGCCGATAAAGGGTTTTAATACCTGATTCATCAACCGCATGAAAGTGCTAGGAGCATTGAAAAGGCCAAAAGGCATGACCAACCATTCATACAGGCCTTCTTTTATCTTGAAGGCAGTCTTCCACTCATCTCCTTCTCTAATTCAAATCTGATGATAACCACTCCTGAGGTCAATTTTAGAGAATACTTTTGATCCAGATAACATATCCAGCATGTCTTCCAGGCGAGGGATAGGAAATCGATACTTCACGGTAATCTTATTGATAGCCCTACTATTCACACACATGCGCTACTCTCCATTCTTCTTTGGGACAAGTAACGCTGGCACGGCACACGGACTCATGCTAGCTCGAATAAGGCCTTTCTGTATGAGTTCGTCCACTTATTTTTGTAAGATCTCTCCTTCCTTCGGGCTCATCCGATAGTGTGACAGGTTTGGTAAGCGTGATCTAGGGATGAAGTCGATCTGATATTGAATGTCTCAAAGCAACGGTAACTCGGAAGGCAGCTCGTCAGGCATAACTGTGTCAAATTGCTGCAAAAGAGTCTGGACTTCAGCTGGAATTTTGGTGGAAGCAGAATCCTCTTTTCCTGAAATAACAAGAGCATAAATCTCGTCAGACTGTTTCACATCTTTCATAAAATTTTCATTGTTAACCAAGAACGTCTTCTTTTCAGCAATATCTGTTTTGATTGGCCCCTTCTCAGTAAGAGGTAGGAGCACAACTCGGCGACCATTCTTCTTAAAGATATAAATATTGTCCTTCCCCCTGTGCGTGGCATCAACATCAAACTGTCATGGCCTGCCTAACAGCATATGACAAGCGTCCATCTCAACTACATCGCACATCACCTCATCAACGCAATTACGGCCAATGGAAAAAGACACCCGACATACCTCATCGACCTGTATGTCGTTACCCTTACGAATCCAACCAATCTTGTAAGGGGCAGGATGTTTTTCTATCTTCAAACCTAATTTCTCCACCATACGCTGAGAGACAATATTCTCACTGCTGCCACTATCAATGATGACATCACAAGTCTTCTGTTTTACCGTGCACCTCGTGCGAAAGATATTATGCCTCTAGGGTGGTTCTTCTGTCTTTGGAGCCAATAATAATCGCCGCACAACACATGAGAGTTGGTCCCCATCATCAGCACTCACCCCTTCACGGTCATAGTCTTTAGCATTTTCTTCGTCTACATCCTCCTCTTCATGATCCACCATATGCACAGCACCTCGTTTAGGGTACTGATTGGATCGATGACCAGGTTGACCGTATCTATAGCACTTGATTGGATCGGATTTGGCATATGGTTTCGGTGGTGTAGTCTTCTTTGCTACTGTTGTCGTCGGCCCTGTACTCTTCTCAGTTGTAGAATCTTGATCAGGAGCAATTTGAGATTGTTTATTTCCTCCACGATTAAAACTCATGCGTGACCCGTTGGAAGTTGCACACGATCCTCTATTATTTCGTCTAAGTTGCCGCTCTACCTTTTCGGCTAGGCTAACTGTGTCTGCCAAAGTGTACGTCTGCTGTAAAGACACACGATCCTGATTGCTAACCTCAATCCCCCAGTGTAACGAGACATCTGTTGGGATTCGTTCTCATTTAAATTATTGCGGGAGGACAGCCAATAAAACTCCTGCATGTACTCATCAACTGTTCTTCCACCTTATTTATAATTCTGGTATTGTCCGAACAGGACTTGTTCATAGTCACCAGGTAGGAACCAGGCTTTCAGCAACTTCTTCATCTTCTCCCACTTATCGACCTTTGGCTTTCCTTGACGAGATCGATTCATGCATACTGATTCCCACCAAGTAGACACTCCACCCTTAAGTCGGTAGGCCACCAACTTAACCTTCCGTACATCTGAGATCTCCATATACTCAAAAAATCTCTCCACCTCTACAACCCAATCAAGAAATTCTTCAATATGTAGTTGCCCATTAAAAGATGGCAGATCCATCTTCATCTTGAACCCTTCAGCATCATAATTATCTCGTCGGCGGCGGTCTCTGCGATCATAACCGCTGTGTGGGGCTTCATAGTCATCGTTGTCGCTGTTGAATTCATCTCGTGGAGTCAGATCACGTCGTTGGCGACCATCAACGCGATTTTGAACTCCTACCGTATTCAGACGCTCCAGTGCCGACGCAAGTCGATCTACAGTAGTCTTAATCTGATTAACATCAGTCTTCAACTCATCGAACTCAGTTCGAGAAATAGGGGCTTTATCACCTGCCATCGGATCGGAGGAACAAATCTCTAATACCAATTGACGCAACGCGGAAGTTGAAACCTCAGAATCCACCAAGGGTTGCTCTCTGAATCCATAAAGAGCGATCTCCGAATCCACGAAGAGCTTCGAATCCATGAAGAAAATATAATAAATGAAATTTTATTGATGAAAAGATATGCCTCTAGGCCTTACAAGACTCTGTTTAAATAGAAAATAAACAAGACTCCTACTATGACTCGAACTTTTCTAAAAATAGAAACAAGACTTCTAATTGACCCGAACTTTACCAAAAATAGAAATAAGAAAACTATCCTTAAAAGACTCGCTATGATTAGAGAAGTAATTCGGTCAAATTTGGAATCAAATCCTAATCAAAACAGACTCCTAAAACATTACTAAAAATAGTAAAAAACTGATAAAAACCCTGATATCACTCAATCCGGAAGGAATTTGGTGAAAAGGACAGCGGCAAACTGAATGTAGGTCAGTTTGGTTGACTCCATCTCGAAAAAATACGCGATATTAAAAAAAATCATCCAAATCCGACTTACGGTTTGAAAGTTACGACATGTTCTTCATTGCAAGCTATTTTCCTCGACCGGGTCCGCGTTTGGGCTTGTGACGGTCCCGTTTCTCCATGAATATGTCCGCAACACGTTTTACATCAGAATGTGGTTTTCCTATAATCACCCTATTTTAAATGTGGTTTACGTGAGTAAACCTAAATAAAATACCAAAAAAATTCTATCCTCTTCAAGAGTAAAAGAGGGGTGCAAAAAATGATGTAGATATATCCATATTTGAATGGCTATTAAATATCTATATCCATTAGAATAGTGTTACAGATACAGATATGCAGTGAAATATTCAGATCCGTATTCAAAATGTCGAATATTTCATCGATCATATAGTTGCAATTGTATTAGTTCTTACGGTTTGAGGTTAATTTTGATGATTGAGAGTTTAATCTCATCGTTTTTCGACATAACAAACATATTAATGAACTCTCTTGTATCATGAACTATATTTTTCAATCTTATCGATTTTCTTAAGGGAGTTATTGGTTGAGGATTTTTATTTGGACTAGAAAATTTTTAGGATTTTACTTTAAGGTGTTATTGGTTTAGGAATAAGATTTGGATTTTAACTTTATGGTGTTATTGATTGTTTATGGTTATGATTACATTCTAGTGAGAATATTCCAAGAAAAAGTTCATGTTAAAATTGGAGGATTATGATCTTCCTCCTAGGATTTTCTCTCCCCTTCATTTAATGAGTCCACATTTAAAAAACACTACTAGCTAATACTTACAAAATATTTCTAGTTAATATTCAATATTATATAGTTATTTAATAAACTATTACATATATTCAATTTTAACTATTTTTATTTAAATATTTAAACATACTTAATACATAAAATGATATATATATATAATAATTAATGTTATATAATTACTTTTTATATTTAATATTTCATTCAAAAGTTTAAAAATCTTTCCAAAAGTCCATGGCTCTAACTAAAATATCTCAGTCCTAATCCGAATCCTAGAATATAGGATTATCGTACAACAATCCTAGTATTACCAAATAATCGATACCAAATGAATAACACCCCCTCATATTCATTTTGTATCCACACGGATGTATCCTAATCCGATTTTAGTGATATGAATGTCTTTTTTCTTATCGAGACATATTTGTACTTATATTCGTATATATGTGAACGGTGAACGGATACTCATATGATAAATATCAGCAAATATGAACATGGGACCAGCCGTATCCGATCCCTTTGCACGTCTGCATAGAGTCAGAAATATAAAGGTTCCCAGTAATTAAAAAGTAAGGGATATGATAGTGAAATATGTTTTATGTGGCAGTTAACCTTGGGCAGCAGTAAGCTAGACTAGCTACCCCCTATTCCAATCTTGAACAAAAATAACTTAACGTGCACGACACCCGCAACCTCTTACACGCACGTGACTTCTCGACCGTCCGATTCGTATACGTCACATCAACCACAGCCATTCGTGGTCCATCCGTACACCCCGACCTTTTTGGGGATTTGGTCGGTCAACTTCTCGTCCTCGTTGGCCGTGCCCACGGCCTAATAATTCTACTCGCCCGTGACTCTATCCGCTCTAATTTCTGACTAGTTCGGGGTAAATTGCACTTAAATACCATATAGTTTTCCACTTATTGCACTTAGATACCATAAGTTAAATTTTGATTAAAAAAATATCATAAAGTTTTTAAATTTTATATGTTACTATAATCGACCAAGCAAATGTGACAATTTTCATCCAAATGTTTCTTTGTGAAACTTACATACTAATTTTAGAGCTTTCTAACTATTAATATTTGTTAAATTTTTATTAAAAATATCCCAATTCTATTATAAAGTTGAATTAGAAAAGTTTTAAAAATTTTTGGTTAATTTAATAGTAAATTTAACAAATATTAGTAGGTAAAATCTCTAAACTTAGCAAATAAATATCATAGAGAAATATTCATGCGAAAATTTTCATGTTTGCATGATCGATGGTAGTAACATGCAAATTTTAAAAACTTTATGACATTTTTTACACCAAAATACAACTTGTAATATTTAAGTGGAACAAGTGGGAAACTATATGATATTTAAGTGTAATTTACCCTAATTGGACGGGGAATAGAAAATGAACTTTCAATTCTAGACATCATCTCGTTTACCAGATGAACTATCAAAAAGAACAAGTTTATTATAGGAAACCTACTTCTTCCAATTCATCCCTCTCCATAGGAGGAGGCATCATGTGGGGTACAACCATTCAAATCACATGATTAATAGCGGTGAAAAGAGACTGTCCCATTCACAAAAATGCAACACGTGTATTAGCCTTAGTCGACCTAGATACGCACATGTGTCTCTTCATTTTTATCTCACCGTTCACCCATCAAAGATCGTCCTTGTCACAACAAGTGGTGGGGTGGGTGGAGTGACACAAACTCAATATTTAGACTTCTGTACTTCTTCAAGGCCATACCGTTACACCAAAAGCAATATTACAGAAGACGCTAGGCGAACTAGGCGTTCGAGTCGGGGCCTAGCGCCTAGGCGTACGTCTAGGAGAATCCTAGGTGTTTGCCTATTTTTTAATTTAATTAATTATAATAATTCACAAAAACTAATTAATTAAACTAAAATTAACTAATTAAACTGAAATTAACTAAAATTGAACAAGGTTAAACTAAACTAAACTACAATTAACTAAAATTAACTAATTAAACTAAGTAATTAAACTAAATTAACTAAAAGTAACTAATTAAACTAATAAATTAAACTGAAATTAACTAAAATTAACTAAAATTTAACAAGATTATACTAAAATTAAAAAAATTAACTAAAACTAACTTAATTCAACTAATTAAACTAATTAATTAATCTAAGTTGAACAAAATCAACTACTTAAGTTTAAAAAATAATTTATAACAGTTTATAAGTGAAATATACTTCTAAAACAAGAAACAAGCTTAAATAACAGCTTTAAAATAAAAATTTAAAAATCTCACCTTAGGGAGGTCAATCGTGCCAGCCAGTATCCAAAGCCGATGGTATCCAGCCAAAGACCAGATGCCAGCGAAGTCAGATGGCCAGCGTGAAATGATGGTATCCGGCGAGGCCATGAATTAAGCCGAAGTATGAGGTCAATGAAAGCTGAAGGTGAGTGAGAATGAAGAGAAAGGAAGTTCGTAGTGAGAGTCGAGTTTGAGAATGGAGGTCGGGTTCGATTTAAGTTTTGGGTCGGGTTTCGGGTCAGGTTTCGGGTTTACTCTGAGTTTTTTTTTCATAGTTCAAAAGCCGGTGCTCGCCTGAGCGGGCGGCCGCTAGCGGGCGCCGGCCTAAAATTAGTGAGTGCGCCCTCGACTCTGAGCGGGCTTAGGCGTCACTTTTAAAACACTGATCAAAAGTTTAAACTAGGATTGAGGGACATAAATTTATATTTTAATATATTTTTATATAAAGGTTATAATTTTATATTCTAATATATTTTATAAATTCAGTACTTTTTTTATGAGCTAAAATCTGGACTCGGGCAACAATGTCAGATTTTAGAAAATCCATATTAAATTTATAGGTAATGAGATTTGAATCTAAATTGCTCTGACACTATCTTAAATTCTCTACTGTTATAACTTATAACAAAACTCTAAAGTTTTAATGAGGATTGAGCGATATAATTTGATATTTTAACATGCTTTCGCATAAGGGTTTTAATTTTATATCATAAGATTTTTAAATGAGATCCTAGCTTGCGTGTTGGAGGATCATTCGGGGAACTGTCTACGACGCATTCATGAAATTTTATTGTGCTTAAATACTGACCAGTAAATTCAATGTATAAGTACACATAACACAGTATCTTTTTCCCAAGTAATTACACGGGCATATTAGCTGGACATAAAGCACCACACGTGCACATGCGCCCGTCACGTCCATCACTCTGTGGGACCCGCCTTCGAATCTGATGGTCCTGATTGAGTGTATGTCTTGTCTCAAGCGTATGTCTCTAGAGTCGGTGCTCGTACCAAATAATGTGGCTCTTTTGTATTTTCCATTTTGGATTATTATTTCCAGTTAAGTACCCCAAATTATACTCTTTTGCAACTCTGTTACCCAAAAGTTCATTTTGCCGAGAAATATCCCAAAGTTGACCTCATTTGTAACTTTGATACCAATTAAATACCATGAAATTTATCAAAATATTAACTTTGGTATTCCAAACTTTATCAAAAATTTAACTTTGGAACTCCAAACTTTAAGAAATTTTAACAAAGAAATTTAAGTTAGGCTATAAAAGTTAAATCTTGTAAAACTTTGGGGTATTTTTTAGCAAAAGAAAACTCTAGATATCTATACTACTATTAAAAATCAACAAGGAATAAAAATCAAGGTTCTATGCACATATCTATACCATAATCTATCTATATCTATATCTATATCGATATCTATATCTATACTACATATAAAAGAGGATTTGGGTGCTAAAACTTTTGATTGCCCTTTTACCCCTCTCAATTTTAATAATTCCAACTTTACTTTAATAATTTCCTTTATTAAACTTATCTCAAGTCTCTGAGTCTTAAATTAAGTTAAATTAAATTAATTACAAATCATCATAGTAATAAGATTTAATTAGTTTCTTAGGCTCCTAAAGATTCCATAACTTATTTAATTAAATGCATAGGTTATGAATCTAATTAACTAACCACTCTTTCATTTTCCCTTTACATAACCTCTTTTTCTTCTCTACACTATAAATTACAGTCATCCATTCTCTTTAACCCACCACACCACCTACTAAGCCAAATTCTTAACCCACCACACCACCTACTAAGCCAAATTCTTACACCAATACAATGGTTTATAAAATATGTTATATGGAAAATTTGTCAAATGGTTTATAGTGTACATGGCTTGTATATGTATATGCACGTGCATACATTGAATGATATTTGTTAAATGGTTTGTAGACTTAAAGATTTATTTTTTATAGAGTTGAAGACTATGTCTCGTATTCAATTCGTAGCTCTTGATTTGTGTTTTGTCTCTTGAATCCTTGAAAAAGAGAAGGATAATAGATTATAGGAAGGTTATTATTTAGAAGTCTTGATATTTAAGAGCATGTATAAATCTGATTTGGGAGCTAAAGATTATTTTCAGTGAGTGTTTTTTTTTTGCTGTGGATCGTGTAAGATTCTTATTGATCTTTTAATACTTAGAAATAATGTATGATCTTAGTTTTGGAGTTTATGCAATGCTATTTAAAGATTTCCGTCCTCGTTACAATGTTGTAAAGAGCTTTTTGTGCTATTTATCATAAGTTGTGCTTTTTCTTTGAAAGTAGGTCATCAATTGTGCTTTCTTATTCATTAGATGTATTCATGGTTTAATTCTTAACTAAGTACTCGGTGCATATGCACTTTAAGTTCAAAGGTATTATTAACTTATCCAATGCTTTCAATGTTTCTTGTTCTTTTGATTTTCTTACCTCTATTAAGCATCCTTTATGTTCTTTCATTAATAATTATGTTGAATCATAAAACTTTGTTTGTCTTGTGTTTGATTAATCACTAATAAGTTCTTTGTTCCTATCAATTTTGGGCTATAAAGATTAACTAATAAAACATATCGGCTATCTATCTTCTATTCATTGAGTAAATCGGAATACACAAACCTATATATAATATATTTGATTGAATTGCATTAAAATTTTGATTTCTTATATGAAATCAAGATTAATATGTCTCTTGATTGAGATTCTTTAATTTGGATTAAAATTAACTTTGTACAATTCCCATGGTGAGCTATTCAAACAATATCTTTATATCGGTTGTGATTCCATCCTGTTATTATACCTTCTATATTTTTGCATCTAATAACAATTTTACTATTCCAACAAGATCTTGGACATTTAATGTTAATTTTTATTTAGTGGCATTTGTAACTTTCTTGCATGATACATTGAGAATCAATATACCATAAGTAAATATTATATTGTAAGTACATATTTAAGAATCAATAATGTAGAATATATTATTTACTAATAATTTCTTAAATCAAGTATGTCGCATGCAATGCACGTGTGTGCATACTAGTTTATATAAAAGAAAATAGTGAGGATGAGAGAATTATTGAAGGATTTCAAGTTTAAATTATGTAAATCAAAGATATTTTTCTTAGAAAATCACTGGACCCTCACATTGTCTCTATCTATTAAATGCACACACTTTATAAATAAAATAAAATTATTTTTTATATTTTTAAAATGCAAATATTAAAAACAATATGTTTTCATAGCAAGTGCATTTGCATGTTCAACATTCTAGTTAAAGTTTAACTTTGTTGAAATTTGGCCTTTGTTGGAGTATCAAAGTTAAAAATGAGATAAAATTTGGGGTATTTAAGTTCAAAATTTCAAATACACTTTATTTAAAAAATAGGATTAATTGAAAGTCGGGTTTCTTATTTTTTCAAAATTGATTAGACCATTCAGATGAATAATTATTTCTTAAATCGAATCCATATATATATATATATATATATATATATATATATATATATATATATATATATATATTTATTGCAAGAGTATAAATTTATAACCAACTTTAGCATTTTGATGTAGTAGAAATGTCCTTTTACATGAGGATATTAGGTCAACTAATATTCAAATCTTATTGATCTCAAATTTGTAAAATGGATTAAAAAATCCCTCCATGAATCTAGGTTTCGGTAGATGAGCGCTCATGTTGTTGGAACATGTTAGAATATAAATTATAAAATGCCAACAATTTTGGTACTCTAAAATTAATTTTGAACTACGGAGGACACCTTTCAAAGCTTTGAGCTATAATTTTGGATCTCTACATTCCTCAATTTTAGACTACGCGATCTAGCTACCGTTCCACACCTAATTTTGTAAATAAGTCAAACTTTGAAAAAAAAGAGTATTTAAGGAATTAAAACATGAATAAATACTGATTTTTAAGATCAGGTAAAGTTTGCAACTAATTATTTCTAACAAATTTCATTTTTCTTGCCTTTCATACTTTCACGGATTATAAGATACCGTACATTTTTTCCTTTGCAAGTCTTCATAAATACATTACGTTAATTTAGTTTTTCAGATCCTATCTACATTTCTTTTCTAGTTTGATTTTTTTAGATTCAAATAGTTTGATATTTAAACATGGCATGAAACAAATACATAACTTTTCTTAGATAAAATAGTATATTGCAAACATTTAGATAAATATGAGATAAATTTCCTATCCAATCTTAGTCATAGATAAATTTTGATTTTATTTTCTTTAAAATTCCCTAAGGATAAAATCACATATTCATATAGATAAAAATTATGTATCCACTATTTTTCTTTTAATATCCATATACAAGTGTTATGCTCATGCTCGCATCGAGTGGATCTAATTTCTTTAATTTGTATATCTATTTTTTTGTTCTTTATAAGTTTTTTTTTACTATGCCGGTGTTTCTAAAAGGGTAATTATTCTTAAATTCTTAAGTTTGCCTCATATTGCACCAAAATACCCTAAGTTTAAAACCTTAACTTTAATACCCAAAGTTCTAAAATTGCAACTTTAATATCTAATGCAATGCAAATGTGAGAATTTCATCCTAAAATTCTTATGTGACACTGCATGTAATTTTTAAAAATTTTAAGCCTTACTTTTGTTAAATCTATTATTACATCTGTCAAAATCTTATTTTAAAATAGAATTTGGGTAGGTTTAACGAGGATTTTGAGCAGATAGAACAATAAAAGTTAAGGGTTAAAATGTTCTAAAAATAGCAACCGAGTGTCACATAAAAATTTTGGGGCTAAATTCTCACAATTGCATTGCATTGGGTATTAAAGTTGAAACTTTAGAAATTTGGTATTTATGTGCAAGGTTTTAAACTTAGATTATTTTGGTGCTATATGAGGCAAACTTTGAGAATTTAAGTGTAATTTATCCTTTCTAAAAATGAAATTCTACTAAATACTTTTTCTTTTGGTTTAGCATACCTGGTCAAAATAGTAATCATTAATCTATTCTTCAATAAATAATCTTTAATCACTAATCCATCCTCTCTATAAAATTGTTATGAGTAAATTTTACTGAACCCCTAATATTTTTGGGCATTTGGCACTAAAACCCCAATACTTGTGAAAATCTCACTAAACCGCCAAAACTTTTGACTGAAAACTTCCAAATTAACACTGTTAGTCCAAATTATACTTGAAATGCCTGTAAGTTTTAGCTTTCTCACATAACCCTAATAACTTTTGGCAGAGCACCTTAAAAACTCTTTATAATCGTTAGGGTTTTGTAACGTAAGTTTTAATATTTTCAGGAGATTGCTTGTATTTTTGGATTTTAAAGGGGTTGTTTGTAATTTTGGTTTTAGAGGGAGCTATTTGTAATACTTAAATATTTAGGGTGGTTTTTTTGTATTTTTCAATTTTTAAGATTTTTTGAAATTTTTAGTTTTTTCATAGAGCTTTTAATTTTTATTTTTTTATTTTTCAAGGAAGTTGTTTGTAATTTTGGATCTTAAAGGGTATGGTTTCTAATGTTCATATTTTTCTAGATCTATTTTCATTTTTCATTTTTAGGGATTATCTATAATTTTTGTTATTTATAGGGGCTATTTATAATTTTTGGATTTTAGGAGTTATTTATAATTTTATATTTTTAGAGGGCTATTTATAATTTTGTACTTTCAAGTAGCAGTTTGTAATCTTATGGTTTAATATGTAAATAGGAATAATTTGAAAGGTATATATTAGCCTTGAGGAAAATGTTCATTAGTATAGAATTATGGAGTGATGTCATTATTGGGGTTAAGTGCAAAATCAAAATATTTTGAGGGTTTTGTATAATTCCCACACTTATTGGGGTTTCAAACATTTGGGGGCTCAGTGCAAAATGATCGAACTTATTGGAGGTTTGCTAAAATTTACCATTTAAAAATTTTTAAGGATGGACAAATAGTAAGCCACTAATCCCTCATATTATGATAAATCTCTAATATAAACAAATATCAATCACACTAAGACACAGAAAATGTCAAGAAGGTAATACCCAAAGATAAACAAATATCAATTACACTAAAACACAAAAAATATCAAGAAGGCAATATCCAAAAATAATAATAATAAAGAAAAAAACATAAAACCCCTGTTTTCTGTTTCCGGATTGGTGTTAACTTGATATCCTTGATGCTTCTCCAAATTGGATTAGAATTCAATGGTCAGCAGAAATATTGGCGATCAAGTTATTAAAGAGTTCAAACTGAACTTACCCACGTCCATATACAATAGAATCATGCCAATAACTTGTTTTGGATGTTGGCTCTACATTATCAAAAGGACGCTCGCATTAAGGAAACAAATAGGCATCCTATATCTATATGCAATAGGACTATTGTTCACTGTATATTCAATTAAAAAATCCAAATCAAAATAAAATATTAGGATAAGGATTTGAATCATCTCTAACCCCTCTCTATATATAAAGGAAAAGAAAATTAAAAATATAGTTATTAAATATTTTTAATTATGGCAATCATTTTTAAATTATGGTTAGTTATAATTTGATTAGAACTACCAAATATTTGATTGTAATTAGAATTTTCTAATTATATGGATAGTTTTAAGTTGAAGAGGATTCTAAGATGAATATAGGATTAGTTGTCCACGTGTTAACTTCTAATAGGATAATATGTCTACGTGTCAATTTTTGATATGACACATGTCAGTTTTCATGCATTTAATAGTACCACAAATTTCTCATTATATATACCAAGATTTTGCCCATGCTGCATAGGCGAGTCTTACAAATAAAACGTCCTAAGAAGCCAAATATTTATTCTTAGAATAATCTTAAGAACTCATTAGAATTTTAATATAATTATTAGAAAATATTAGATAAAGCAAGGAGAATTTGAGATAAAATTTTGAGTAATTTATGTAAATACTTTATTTTTTCGGTTTACATGAAATATTTTTATAATAGGAAAGTTTTTATTTTATAAATCTTTCCATATTATCAAATCATTAAATAATAAAAGTTGACAAATTCATAATTAATATTTTAAGAGAAATGCTATTTCATCAACTTTAAATATAATTTAAGACAGTCTAATTTTGCATATATAATTTTAGGGTTAATTTTAGAAGATCTCAACTATAGTGGATGTCTTAGAAACCCCTAATCTTTTACACTTTTCTCACCAAACCCGCTTGACATTATTTCAAAATGTAAATTAACTAGAATACCTTTTAAAAACCAACCCATTCAATTACAAAAAACCCCTAACCGGTTAAAAGAGAACAAATTTCAATTTAAAATGCCTTTTTCCCTCTTTCTCTTATCCTACAAACTCGGAGTAATTTTTTTTGTGATTGAGGTGTATTTTGGTCTTTTCTCAGTCACCTATATTTTCATGGGACATGCTAGACCTAACAATGTTAGATTTCAGGATGTAAAGTGAGAAAAGTTTATAGAGATTTCCCGAATTTTCAAACTTGAGGGGGTTTCTAAAATTAAAATGGTTTTGGGTTGGGGAGGTATTGAGACTCACTCGATTTTTGAGGGTGGTTAAGTGATGAAAGTTCTGGGGGTTATCTCAAATTTTTATAGCTGAGGGAATTATCTACAATATGCTCAAACTTGAGGGAAGTTTTCTCAAATGCAAATAGTTGAGGGGGTTTTCTAAAATTAATCCATGATTTTATATAGAAAGGCTCTTTACATGAGCTTTTTCTTTAATTTCTATATTTAAATATATAATTATGAGATTTTTTAGTTATGGATAGTTATAATCGATAAGGATTACAAATATTTAATTATTAGAATTTTCTAATTATAGATAGTTTTAATTTAATGAGAATTCTTATGTAAATATAAAATTAGGTGTCCACATGTCATCTTTTGATAGGATAAAGAGACATGTGGATTTCAACCAAACCCCACAAATATTTTAATTTGAGAAAATCACCCTAAAGTTTGGGCATATTATAGATAACCCTACTTAACTTTAAAAATTAGAGAAAACTCCCTCAACTATGGGGTGTCTCACAAACCCCCTCCCCCTTAATCTTTCACACTTTTCTCATCAAATCCCCATATATCAATTTAAAATATAAAATAACTAAAATACCCCTTTGTAAAGCATTCAATTATAAAGAAACCCCCAACCGGTAAAAAAAAGAACTATTTTAAATTTACAATGCTTTTTGCCCTCTTTGTCATCTCTTTTTATTATCCTAAAAAAATAGAGTAATTTTCGATAATTGAGGGGTGTTTTGATCTTTTCTTAGTCACCTACTTGTCATGCGATATGCTAGAATAGGCTGTCGAGAACGGGAAGAAGATGCCACTAAAACGAGCTATAATCCATTTTCTTACCTTCCTTTAACAGGTGAGGGTATGGAAAAAAGCACCTTTTGTCTAAAGAGATTTCTCGCAAAAGTATTAGCTTTAGGATGTAAAGTGAGAAGAGCTTATGGAGATTTTACAAATTTTTAAACTTGAGGGGGGTTATCTACAATAAACTTGAGGGTGCTTTCTCAAGTTAAAATAGTTGAGGGGGGTTTTGTGAGAGACACCCCCTATTTGAGAGGTGTTAAGTGGGGAAAATTTAAGGAGTTATCTTAAAGTTTTATAGTTATGGTTTTTTAGGGGTGGGGGGTGTGGGGAGGGAGGTGGGGATCTACAATATGTTCAAAGTTGAGAGAGTTTCTAAAATTAATCTATGATTTTATATAGACATGTTCTTTACATGAGTTTTTTTTTCTTTAGTTTTATATTTAAGTATGTAATTATGAGATTTTTTAATTATGCATAGTTTAATACGACACGATTACAAAATATTTAATTATTAGAATTTTTAATTATTAATATATTTAATTTTATATGTATTTATAGGTGAATAAAAGATTAGGTGTCCACATGTCATCTTCTAATAGGACAAAGAGACACATGAAGACTTGTGATATGACACATGTCAATTTTTCATGCCTTTAGAAATTCCACCAATTTTTCTTTATATAAAAAGGAGGAATATCTATTTCATCTAATATTAACGATGAGTAATAGGAAAAGAAAAATAAAATATAAAGATAAAAGTTACCCTTAAGATATTTCCACCCGTTTTTCTCTTTTTACTGATTCAATCTCTTTTTAAAATCCCATTATTGAAGTACTGAAGCAACACTCTTATAAAATTCATCACAATTTCAAAGTTTTGAGCAGTGGAAAAGTTTTTTGCCATTATAATTTTTTTTATCGAGCCTTTGACGCACACGGGAATCGAATCTAGGCCCCCCAGGAGGGAGCGATAGATAAGCTTATTACCAATGACATGTTATCCTAAAATGTCAGCTAATTCATAAGAAGGATTTATTAACTTTCTAGGGATAATGATTACACAATCGATACAGTTGCAAATCTGAGTTTTCATGCGGAGATGATTATGGATCAATAATATGACCGTTGAAAGTTTAACCAATACAGGTTAGATGAAATCTAGAAAGGGAAATAGAGGGGTTTTTTCCACATAACTCGCTAAAATTTTCTTATCTCATATAACCCATTGTCCCCTAAATTTTAAGGTGTCTAAAAAACCTCTTGACTTTGAATTTTTTTTCATCAGATCCATACTCGTAACTTTTTTTTAGAGAAAGGATGAGATGCCACATAGATACCCCAACCTGCAAAATTAACAAAATTTGGTTGTTACAAATAGAAGATCATATTCCTCCTAACTCCAAAAATATGGTCTACAAGTTCAAATCCCCTATGCCTAATTTGCAAATAAATAAAATTCATCTGAGAGAAAAATTACTTAGGCGAGGGGGATGTGTTTGTTAGGACGTAATCTATATCATACCTCTTGTTTGAGTAATAACAAACTCTCATTTCATACTAATATTTGTTTGAGATGATATAGTACAGATAAAAAAGGTATAAGAAGATTACGAGGTAAAACGACACAAAAATTAGTATTTATACGGATTTCAGTCTTGGAACCATCGATGCTCTATAGTAAACCATCGGTGGTCAAGGCTCATCAATGGTCTAAAGTGAATAATCATAGAAATGCCAGAAAGTTGATTTTGAACCATCGATGGTCTACAGTGAACCATCGAGTGAACCATCGATGGTCACCACACACCGTCAATGGTGTACAGTTATCAATTGCAAATTTTTAGAAACTCGAAATTAAACCATCGATGATCTACAAGCACCCATTGATGGTGCTTAGGGAACCATCGATGGTTGTGAGGACCTATCGATGGTGAAGACAAATTTTGGTAGATTTGAAGAGTTAATCACAACCATTCGTCGAACCCTTTTATCTCCAACTTTCACTATGATTTGGATATCTCTTCCTAATTTATGAGAGGCTGTATAAGATTAAAAAAGATAATTTTTGGAGAGGGTTAATTTTTGGAGAGGGTTCTAGGATTTTAAAAAAGAGAGCTTTAAGAGAGAAAATTCTAGGATTTATGAGAAGAAGATTGATTTGTGATTTGAACCCCCCGGAGCCTCAACAAACTATTTCTCATCACGCTCAATAAAATCGGATCGTCTTAGCGAGAGAAGTTGCCCTTGGAATCAAGATCTACATCTTTCTTCATCGAGCTTCTCTTTAATCTTTTGAAAAATAGTTTTCTAATCAAAAGGGTTGTAAGATCTTTCTATTTTTGTGCTTAAACTATTTTTGATAGTTTGTTTCAAACTTCTTTTTATAGCGTACTCAAGCCGATGATAATTGAGGGTTAGGACTAGCTAGGGCTAGGTGTTACTTAACCATGGAGGGTTAGGCTAGATAACTGGCTACGGATAGATTTCAGGATGCGGTCTTTGTAAGCCTACTGAATCGGGTCGTGATTTAGGAGAACATTGACATAGTGAGGAAGTCCCTTCGTGAGAAGGAAGAGTGAACATAGGATTGTTATCCGAACCACTACAAAAATCTCCCATGTTCCTCGGTTGATTTTTTTGTTTGGTTGTTTGCTTTTATTTTTTTATATTTTCGCTGCTTATTCTATGTGTTGGCGAAAAATTATAGCAAATCTATTCACCCCCCTCTAGGCTTGCATCTCAGATCCAACAAGTAGTATCAGAGCCTCGTTGTCCATCTTTAGGCGTTACAATCTAGGGTAGAGATGTTAAGTTTGACTGTCACAACGATTTTTCCTGAGGGACACGCTGTGAACCGACCCCTATTTTTCGATGGGACAAACTACACCTATTGGAAAGCCCGTATGAGAGTCTTTTTGTCTTCCACTAATTATGATATTTGGAGTGTGTTGAACACGGCTACAAAGAACCCACTACTATTGTAGCAGAGGTTTCAGTTGTCACACCTAGGGCCGAGTGGAGTCCATAGGACAAATAGCTTTATTCTTTGAATGCTAAAGGTATGAATACTTTTTATTGTTCCTTAACTGCTAAAAAATTTAACCGTTTCTAATTGTACTACTGCGCAAGAAATCTAAAAAACACTGGAGGTTACACACGAGAGAATTTCACATGTTAAAAAGGCGAAACTCACGATGCTTGTCAACAAGTATGAGAATTTTAAAATGAAGGCCTCGGGGAGTATTCATGATATGTTCACCCAATTTACTGACATTGTGAATAAATTAAAAGATTTAGGGAAAGAATATGACAATAAAGAGCTGTATAGAAAAATTCTTCGTTCTCTTTCTAGGGATTGAGAACCAAAGGTAATGGCTATTGAGGAATTGTAAAATTTTTCATAACTTAACTTTTGAAGATCTAGTAGGTAATCTTCTCATGTACGAAGTTTGATTGAAAGATAGAGAAGATACTTCTGAAGATGATTCCAAGAAGAAGTCATTAGCCCTGAAGGCCAAAAAGGAGAAATCCCGATCCAAGAAGAAGAAAGAATCAAGCGTGAGTTCTAAAGATGAAGATAGTCAAGTTGGATTCATTGTGAAAGGATCCAAATCTTTTCTCAGATCACAAAATGGACAAAAATATCTCCCAAATAGATAAAATTAGTTTACTAAGAAGGTAAATAAATATTCATCAAGTGAATCTAAAACTGATCTATCGATTATCGTTGTAGGAAACCAGGTCACTACAAGAATAAGTGCGCATTAAACAAGAAAGAAAAGAAGATGAAGGGAAAAAGTTTAAAAGTGACAACTTGGGACATGATGAGTGATGAAGAATCAATAGTTGAATCAAGCGAGGATGAGAAGAGGTAAATCTATGTCTTATGGGAAAAAAAGCAGAATTTCTAATTCAGAACAAGGAGAAACATTCGACTCGGAAAGTGAGAACTCAAAGAATGAGGTATATCCCCCATACGGTGAGTTATATTTTAAGTATAAAGAAATATTTAATCAACTTGAGAAAATTGCTAAAAATATGAAGTGACAAAAGGATGAATGTAAATTTAAAGAAAGAAAAAAAAATCTTATGTGAAAAAATTGAATCTTTTTCTTTAAATTTGGATTCACATAAATCACTTTGTAACATCACTATAATTGAAAGCACACAATGTCCTGACTTTCTAAATCGAATTTCATCTTTATCTAAGCAACTAGATGATAAAATTACTAAAAATGAAAAACTAGTTGCTAAGGTAAATGCGTTATGGTGTGAATTGTCCTCTGAAAAAATAAAGTTTGAAACTAAGGGACAACTATCATTTCTAAGAATGAACAGCTAAAGTCAAAAAATATTAGTTTGAAAAGGCCTAAATTTTTTTTCATTGGGCTCTAAATGTTTGAACATGGTCCTTTCCAATCAACAATTTGCAAAAGCTAAACTAGACTTAGTTATTCATACTCAGGAAAGCATAAAAAGTTTCAACCTTCATTTGTAAAAGGAAATAATTTGAATTGCTTTGCACCCATGTCTGATGTTTCTTCTACTATGTGCTCTTTATGTGTTAGAATGGGTCATGTATCTATGAGTTGTTGCATGCAATACAGGATTAAAACAGTTAAGCAAATTTAAATACCAAAAGGTACAATTCCTACCGAACCTGGCTTATGTGGATACCTGGGTCACACTTATCTACTTTTCTGTAGGGCTACAGGAAGACCGAGGATTGAGGCAATACATCGGAGTTGCTCAAAGGAGTTCTAAATCAATAATTCGATCCTTGGTCTAAGAAAAAAAGGAGATGCAGGTTTGATTTGATTTGATTTTGTTATCTCCTTATATGGGTAAATTCTCATCTCAGGTATCTTTTCTATACCCAACTGTATCATTTTTTTTATTTTTTTTTCTTTTTAAATTTTTTTTCTTCTTTATTTTTTTCCTTTCCTTTTTCTTTTCTTAAAAAATTTTTTGGGGTAACCATCGATGGTCCAATCCCGACCATCGATGGTTTGATTGAGAATTGTATATGGATTCTTGTGATTTAGGAGAAAACTCGTAAGTTTCTATTATTAGACCATCGATGGTTGAAGAACACCATCAATGATGTGTGTAAACCATCCATGGTTGCAGTCATCCATCGATGGTCAGAAGGCTGAAACTGCAGTTTTTGACCCGTTTTCGTATTTTCTTCAATTCTTTTTTATTCTAACCCATATACTTGTGTATCCTTTGTACCAAATAATGTGTATTTACTTTTGTAGGGCATGACTTCGCATAAGAGATCCTATAGAGGATAACTATTTGTGAGAGAGATCCAAGAGTGTTATGAGAAGCTCTTCATCATCTACGAGCGGGGGGTTGATACCCATAATTTATAGGAGTATGACAACCTTGTGGAACTCCTTGAGAGGGTTGGATTGGGTCCAATGATGAAGAGAGGTGCCGAGAGGGTGAATATTACTTTCATGCTAGATTTTTATATGAACTATTTTCGGCAAAACGGATCCAATGTTGTGGTTACCATAGAGGGAAAATCATCAAGATCAGTGCAGAATACATTCGGAAGGTCCGCAATCTTCCAACCTCTCAGAGAGGCTGTCAAGATCATTTCTATTACTCTACAGATATTTTAGTCGGTCCTGAGGACTACAATCACAGGACTAGGTTTCTTTGTGGGATGACTTTCTCCGGGGTATTCAACTTAGGATATATGAAGCCTAAGTATATTCTTTTCAACCTCTTCTTGAAATTTAATTTATACCTTAGTGCAACCTACACTACACTAACTGTTCGAGATGTTATTCTCTTGTACTAGCTAGTTAGTGATTAGTCCTTTGATCCGGCACAGGTTATTTTTGTATGGATGTCTATGGTTGCTGCTACTGCTAGGAAGCTTATTGAGAAGAGGTCGAAGCAGAAGCATCAATTGGTTTATCCCTTCTTAATTACACAAGTCTGCCAGGATTAGAGGATTCCTTCTCTTGAGCCTGATCAGTTTGAGAAGGGAATAGCTGCATTAGCTGATGAAGCAACGAGGAAGAGCAATGCAGGAAGGGGAGTTCATCACGGGCAATCATCCGATTCTAGCCCGCCGTAGAGATCCCTGATTCCCCCGATGCCGATGCTACTCAGGCAGGCACTGGGAGAGAGTATGGCGTAGATGAGGATGGAGCTGACATCGTAGTACACATACTACAACGCATCGTTGTAGTATATTTTGGGAGTTCTTTATCGTTTAGACCCGTCTCTTGGTAGGCCACCGGTATATGGAGATTATTTCTTCGGAGCAATTCCTCCTACTTGAGATCATGATGAGGAGATGCACGGAGATGATGATGATGATTGAGGATTAGGTTATGATTGATGCATGTCAATTTCTTTTTCTTTTATTTTTTAATTTTTTATGATATGTATATATTTCTTGGTGATGTTTGAGATACTTGATGTGTACTAACTTTTTATCTACTCTCTAGAACTTAGATAACTTGCCCGGTTCCATACATTTGCATGTTCACCTTCCCTGTTGTTTGTGCATAACTTTTTCTTGATTTTTCTTTCTTTTTAGGATTGTTTTAGATTTTTCTTTTCCATTTTTATATTTTAAAATAAAAAATTCTCTTTCTTTCTTTTTTTTTTTTACTTTTTTAAAATAAAAACTTTGGACACTCTATGTATATGCTTTTAACTAGATTGATTCAGATGGTATTATCTTTTGGTATATAGGTATGATTATATCACATGTTCATGTATATATATATATATATATATATATATATATATATATATATATATATATATATATATATATATATATATATATATATATATATATATATATATATATATATATATATATATATATATATATATATATATATATATATATATATATATATATATATATATATATATAAAGATAAAAGTTTGGTTACCTAACATATTGTTTATGAGATATTTTATGTTATATTTTCACACACCTATTTTATACTTATCATATTTTTATTATGAGATAATAGTAAAGAGTTTTATATGCATTTTATAAGATATTTTAGAATACATCAAGAGTTTTTAGCTTGGTATTTGACTTGAATTTCAGCACCCATATATATATTTACATATACAAAAATACATTTGTGCTAAAAAATCAAGTAAAAGAGTGTATTCGTGAAAAGATGATCAAAGATCCACATTCTAAAATTCACGGTAAAATTGAGTGTATTTGTTAAAAAACGGTCAAAGAGTCACACTCGTGGATAAAAATTATGCCTATCTCAAAGGGTAGCTATCCTATAGTAAATATTGATATATTTGGAGATGATGTATGTAGGCGTTAAAAATTGCTTATCGGTGCGACGAAACTTCGTGGCGGTGGGTTAACAACCAACAACCCATTCGACAAACCGACGATTGACCATGCCGCAAACGCCAGAAAGCGAGTCCGCGAACACACGAAATGGGTCAACAAGGCGCATTTAATCAACGAGGCTACATGTTATGGAATGAATCCAACAAGCAAAGCTTCAACGAGATTGATCGGGTCCAAACATCAACGATCGGATTTGAACATCGACCGATCGTCACCTAAATCGCTGACGGATGAAACCAATCAAGTGAACCAAGCACGGACTTAGAACGCACGACGACAAGATCGGAATAAACGCCACTAAAAGTCCGAAAACCAAACCGAAGCCAAAACGGCGTCCGGCGAAACCCGACACCGCTTGGTGTTCGGCCAAAGGTCGGACACCATTTGGTGTCCGGCTAGGCCGGACACCAATGGTGTCCGGCCGTCGAAAGCCCCTCCCTCTTGTTTTCCTATAAATAGTGAGGGGGTGCTCATTTGAAAAGGTCGGATTAGAGGCGGGATTTTTGGAGATTGGATTTTTTTGATATTCTTGAGAGAGCCCTCGCGAGATCCACGAGCCGCCGACGCATGCTCCGGAAGCACCCGGGAGCACGCATGCATCTACAAACCGCGAGGTGCTTAACTCGGTCGGCTACGACGTCCGCGTGATTTCTCCTAGTAGATCTCACCCGCCCGCGATCCTCTCCTTCGTGGAGGCGATCCCCGGCGCATCCTCTCCTTCGCGGAGTGTGATCCCCTCAGGCCGCTTCCTTCGTGAAACGAGCCCCTTCACGCCTCAGAAGTTCCGTAACCCGGTTTCCACTGGATCTCAATTGCGCGGTAGTCCACGGACGAACAAAAGTCCCGACGCAGGCAAAGAACCCATAGCGAGGATCCCGTAAAATAGAGATCCTCGTGTTTGTTCATAAAGGAAGAAGTTGTAATTTTGTTTTCATTTATGCGCTGAAATAAAAGGCATTTTCTTTTGTTTGAATTTTGTTGTAGGCCAACGGCCGTAAACGAAGTTCAAACGAGCAATGAATAACAAGTCTACTTTTCCGCGAACAAGGCGGCGACACGGTGGAATAGCGGCTTCGATAAAAAGCGTGTGCATAACCGCGGATCCGATCCGGTCATCGAGGAGGTCGAGTTCGAAGTTCACCGTAAGAAGTATGAAGAATACCTCTCCTCCTCGTCGAGATCCGGTTCCCCATAAGTCCAACATGGTCTCCGCCGCAAGGAAGACCCGATCGCCTCGATGCGAGGCGAGAAAATCCACCACCACCGCCGTCAAGGCTGCGGATAGCGGTGGTTCCCGACTAGCGGCCAAACCTTGAGAACCCTGTTTTCACGGGTCGATTCGCCAATGGCGTCGTGACTCTCTCCAAGAGAGCCCGTCAGAGGCGACGTCACCGCCTGGCGAAACAATTAGCCCAGGCAAAAGAATCAATGGATGGGGTTCGCTATGAAGCGGATCTAAGATCCGTGTTAACTCGTGAGGTTGAAATTGAGATTGTAGCCGACTTCTACAGCCGGGCGACAAACGAATGGGTCCGAAGTCAAACGGAACCGCTTCACGCCTCAGAGCGATCCGAAGCGCCGCGACACTCCTCGCGACAAGCAAGGGCTTTGGTGCAACAAGCCCGCGAAGTTAAAGAAGGAGACGGCTAAGAAGTCGCCAACGAAGTCGGCTAGTTTGAAGCCCAAGTCCGCCGACACTTCAAATCCGGCGAACAGGCATCAAGCCCGGCTCGCGGCCAGGCCAACTCCTACTCCCGTGCTCAAATCAAAAATTGTGAGCACTTCAACAAAAGTGACGCCGAAGTTACCTCCGGCGTCTGCACCCAAACTTCCGGCGAAGCCAACTCTCGCCACGACCAGCAGGCTTACTGTCAAGGATCGCCTGGGTCCGCTAAAGGAATCGCGGGTCACTCCTGATACAGGGGGTCGCACCCACAAAGACAAGAAGATTCCTGCGGCTTTGCATACCGGATTGAAAGTCGAAGTCCGAGAGTCCCCTGAAACTTCACGCTCACATAAGCGGAAGTCAAGGAGAGTTACTTTCGGTAGTTTTGGTCATTCTCGGAAGGAGACGCTCTCGTCTGACGACGACGACGTTATACCCGAGAAATCGCACCAACACACGGCAGATTGCTCCGGTTCACCCACCGACGAGCTGTACTACCGTGCAAGGGGTACGAGAAAATCTCGAAAGGATTCCCCTAAATCGTCACAGTCATGTTTGTGCTCTAAGCTCATCAAGACAGTGCTCTCGGAGTGTAATTGTTGTCGAGGAACTCCAGAAAGAGTCTCGGTCTTTCAGAGACTTAGCACTAACACGCCGAGACCTAGGTCAAGGCGATTCCACAGAAGGATGGCATCCCGAGAAAATGAATTGCCAGAGGTCACTAATAATATGACTGGCAAAGAACCATCGTCAAGGGCTATTCCCAGCGCATCGCAACGGTTAACTCGTTTGCGGTCCGGGACTATTCGACGGTCCAATTACGACAAACTCTTGAGAGGGCTACCTTCAGAGGATGAAGTATCAGACGCCGGGTCGGCAATGGCATCCGACAATACAGCTTCTAGTGACGGACAACCCCGAAAGCTTTATGATCGCATGCATCGTGGCCAAGATGCCGGATGAAGCGCTAAATAAACAACGGAAAACTTCAAATTAGAGATGGAGTTGGCCATGCATAATGAGAGAAATGCATGACCAACAGATCCAAGCTCTAACAAAGCATCGAGGGGAATCAAGTCAACACATCGATGTTGATCAAGATGACAGAGACTCAGATCAGGAGGAAGCACCAGAAGATGACAACCCTCCTGAACCACGGACACCGCTGTTGCTCATGAGAACGAAGATTAAAGACTCGAGCAAAATCAACTCGTTGATTTCCGCTCAAGAGGTGAAGAAGACGGGTATCCCTTGCCCATACCCGAGGGGGTGGGAATCAATCCCATACCCTTTAAAGTTTAACTTAATAAACTTTACACCGTTTGACGGTAAGGGCTCCCCGACACAACACTTGATTTACTTCAAGTCGCACCTGGGGTTATTTACGGCAATGAGCCCCGATGGTTCGGTCATTCGTTGGCACCCTTCGAGGAGCCGCCGATTGGTACCGCCTTAAACAGGGAGCATCAACAGCCGGGACGATATGGAGTCCTTGTTTTCCAACTTCTTTGATGACGATACCGAGGTATCCATTGGAACATTACTCGACGAAGCGTAAGAATGGAGAAACGGTGGATACCTTTGTCGTTTATTCAGTAACAAGGCAATGAATTGCCGATCCAATAACGAGGAGTTCATCCTCCGCATGCCATAGTAATTTGTCGATAGATGTGCTTGAAGCAATGGGGACAGCACCATCCGTAACATGGAAGGACTTGAAAGTTCGTGGAGAGCAAGCCGAAGGTTCCTTAAAAGGAAGAAAGCGTAAAGAGGTCACCGGCGACAAACACTAACAAACAATTTTGTGCCACGCGGCAAAGGTAAAGCGCCAAAGAAAGTCTCAGACGCTTAATCAAACCTTCGAATCGCAACCACAACAAATAGCCGCGAATAAATAAGGCGCCACAAAGAATCACAAATTTCGGCGCCAAAGAAGCTCGTAATCAAAACCTTCGTTCGAGATTTCCCAAAACTTACTCATTCAAAGATGAGGAAGTTCCGCATCTTCAAGTACCTTCGAGAACAATAAAATCCAGCTTGCCTCCAATTGTAAACCAAGAGGAGGCAAACAAAATTTCAGATCCTGGCATCGCGCTTATCACGTATGTACATCATCCCACGAAGTTCTGCTACCATCTCAGGGACAAGATTCAAGCCTTGATCGATGTTGGAGTCATCACTCCAAAACCTTCTAAAGAGAAGAAGGTGGGGGCGAATGCAGTCTCTATAAATTTCGGATCAGTTCCTTTGGATTGGTTTCAACCGACGCCAGTCGTAAAAGTAGGAATGAAAATGGTGAATGAGGATCCTCACGGGCAACGTGAGAAGGGACTCGTACCACACACCACGGCAAACGGAGAAATCCTTTGGGTCCACCCTGACTTATTGGAAGACGATCAGTGGACTACATCCTCAGCCAAAAAGAAGTCTAAGGGAAAAGGCAAACTATGCCATGTTGCTTCAAAGAATTCCGTGAGAAGGATGATGAAGTCTTTGCCACAAGGAGTGGACACGAATACGGCTACAAATATCCGGAGACCCCGTGATCCAAACGCCAAGACGCCGAACCGGGTGGCCACTAATCCTCTCACTCGCGTGCAGAAAGGGCAACATCGACGACCGCCAAAGAAAAAGCAAACAAGCAAAGGAGAAACAACCTCGGTCCAGAAGCTCAATTCGGCGATCCGATTCAATCGCCTGACAGAGGGATAGACCGAACATCAAATTCTCCGCACCGCCGATGTTATGGCTCGGTTGGCAAACATCCCGCCAGATAACTCTCTACGAAGGTTCGATTGTCAAAGGAAACCCGAAGCTCTACAAGAAGCTCTCGCCGATTCGTAAGTCTTCCTCACCCGATTAGGCCGAGTCCGTAAGAGTCGGCCCAGAATGCAACCTTGCGACTAAACACTTCCCCGCATCACCTTTACAAAGGAGGATATGCGCATCAAGAATTCCAAGCACGATAGGCCGCTATACTTCACCGTATATTGGCTCTAGTGAAGTTAACCTGATCCAAGTCGATCCGGTTCCACAGGAGCATCATGCCCTGCGCCTCATGTATCATCGGAATTCCCGCCAAGAAGTTAGCATCAATCGGCACATGATCTACGGATTTAACACCGGTGGGTCCGCCCACTTGGTAAAATCCGATTAAGTGCCAAATGGGGACTTAAAGTCCAAGTCACCGCTATGTGATTGACGCAGACTTCCTATAACTTATTGTTGGTCGACCTTGGATCCACAATAACGTTATAGTCCCGCCTACTCTTCATCGGTGTCTCAAATATGTAGACACTAATAATGAGGTCAAGACGGTGGTCGCGACAAACAACCGCTTAAGGATGGAGAATTATTTCACCGATTCTCTCCTCTACTGTAATGAGTCCTAAATCAATCATCGCCCAAGGCACTACAGCGGTGAAGAAGCCGACACCGAAACCGGGCTTGGTTATAGTGGAGGTTTTGTTTTAAATGACATTGTACCCCTTGTAATCAATCTTGACGATGAAGAATCGTCAGATGAACATTGTAATTGGCAAATTGCCGATGAATCAATAAATGACGATTTAGAGTATCCTTTGTCTTTAAATGATGTAATGACAGGTTTATACGAAGATCCAGAGCTGCATCTACCAACTCGGTCATCTTGCTTTACACAAAAGCAGTTCCGAGACTCCTTTGGGACAACACTCGTCATCCCACGAAGATCGAGTATTGAAAAAGACTTGGTTTACTAAAAGGAGATGCGCCAAAACCTAATCATTTCTTAGAAAATGATGAAGATGGCAATGAGCCTATCCTCCACACATTCAGATATAGTCCAGAAACACTGGGTATCATGAAGAAGTGGGGGTACAACTTGACACAAGGAGAAGGCCTATGTTTCGGGCGAGGTCCTCGAGTCCCTCCTAAAGCGGCATATGTCCCAAGGGGGAAGCCGGATAACTACTATGCATTTAGAAGGGGATTGGGGTACGAATCCTCCTCAGAAGATGAATGCTCATGGATGATTGATAATAATCCACCCGATGAGAGGGACGGACATTCGTCTGATTCTTCTCATTGGGATTCACACCACTGAGAAGCTTTCAAGGCTTTGATGTCTAATATGGTTATTTACGATCCCGCTACTATTGAGGATGATGAAGATATGCCAACATGGGAAGACCCATGGATCCATCAACTCAAAGAGCAGTTTGGGGATAGATTCGAGCAAAGAGAACCCCCCACTAAGGACGAGGTAGTCCAGGTTAATATGGGTGATGAAGAGCATCCTAAGCTCATAAACATCAGCAATACTCTTCCCTCAGAAGAGAAGGAAGAGTTAATTGCCTTGATCAGGAAGTATATCGATGTATTCGCTTGGAGCTACGAGGATATGCCAGGACTCGACCCTAATGTGGCGACACATCGCCTCAACATCAACGTGGATGTCAAACCTGTCAAGCAATCGCAAAGACGGTTTCACCACAAATCTTACAGCGCATCGTTGATGAAGTAAAGAAACTCATAGAATCGGATTCATCGAGGAAATTCAACATCCGGATTGGGTGGCTAATATAGTCCCTGGCCATGAAGAAGAATGGTTCGATTAGGACTGCGGTCACTACGAGACCTAAACGCTGCTTGCCCAAAGGATGATTTCCCTCTGCCAATCACTGACGTCATAGTTGACAATACATGTGGATTCGAGAGGATGTCCTTTATGGATGGTTTTTCGGGGTACAACCAAATCAAGATGCACCCCGATGACGCCAAACACACAGCGTTCAGAACGCCCATCGGTATATATTGCTACACGGTCATGCCGTTCGGCCTCAAAAATGCCGGCGCCACATATCAGCGAGCAATGACTAAAATTTTCCAGGATCATCTACGGAAAACGGTCGAATGCTACGTCGACGACTTGGTGGTGAAAAGCCGTGACAAAGGAGATCACATTAAAGATCTTAGAACGGTATTCGAACTCATGCGGACTCATCAATTAAAGATGAACCCTGCCAAATCCTTCCTTGGGATGTCCAGTGGCAAGTTCCTCGGCTTTGTCGTCACCGACAAAGGAATCCACGTCGATCCTGACAAAGTGAAGGCAATTCAAGAGTTGCAACCTCCGAGAAATCTGAGAGAACTCAGGGGGTTACAAGGGCGATTGGCATACATCCGACGGTTCATATCGAACCTATCCGAAGTGCCAACCATTTTCTAAGTTAAACAAGAAGGGCGATCGCTTATTTGGGACGACGCCGCCGAAAGCCGCTTGAAGAGATCAAGTCATATCTCGCTAAACCTCTGTTCTTGTTGCACCGCTAATCGAAAACCGCTCCTCGATCTACGCCAAGGCAACGGATCACTGTTGCTTTACTCAAGCAGACGACGACAATGGCCACGAATGTGCGCGTATTACCCGAGTCAACATTGGTCGGCGCCGAAGTCTCGATACCCAATGGTCGAAGCAAGGTTTTGCATTAGTGTTCGCGATTCGTAAAATGCGACACTATTTAGTCGGACGGGCGATTTATGTTATTCTAACGAACCGTCCAATCTTTATGACCCACCGGCTTCAATGAGTTGGCGTTTGGCAAATGGGCTCTACTTTTGTCCCAATATGACTTGCACTTCAAACAACGTAAGTCACCAAAGGACAAGCAATTTAGATCTCTTGGTCGCCAACCCGACAACGGACGCAGTTGAGGTATATGATGATCTTCCGGATGAAGTCCAGGAAGTCAACACTACGTCGCACCAACAAATATGGCGATTGTATTTTGATGGAGCTTCTCGGGCCACTAATGTAGCAAGTACCCCCGGACGTTCTAAAATCTCCGCTGGAGTCGGAGTTGTCTTGATTTCCCCGGGGAATCATGTCATGCCCCGTGCTTATTCACTCACCGAACCTTGTTCCAATAACGTAGCCGAATACAACGCGCTACTTATCGGACTTAGCTTTGCCAAAGAGCTGGGGGTTGAGTATCTCGCCGCATTTGGCGACGAATCGATAGTTAAGCGGGTTCGTGGTGACTACGGTCGAATCGGATCGATCCCTATCATCAGATAGCTATTGAAATGGCGAGCTCGTTCGAAGAGTTCTTCATTGAATATATCCCGCGCCTCCAAAACGCTTATGCGGATGCACTGGCGGCGTTGGCTGTGTCGTTAGCACAACCTTCCGAGACCGAGCAACTAGTTACGGCCAGACTCATCAACTCTTCGCACTCAATATATGATGGGGTACAAGAAGACAAAGGATAGTTACCAAAGAGGCAAATGCAACCCAAACCAAGTTGGAGCCCCGAGATTGGCTTTCCTATCATCGACACGCCTTACACTGGATTCTCGCCGTAAGACGGAAGGAGAGAGAGTCAATCCGCTAAGAGCTCCAAGATTCTTTACGACCACGAGACCCGGATGTTATATCGCCGAGGGTACGATGGTCTTTACTCCGATGCCTTTCAAACAAAGAGGTAAGAGGTCCTTCGAAGCACACGAAGGTGAGTGTGGTGCGCACTACCGGTCCCAAACTCTACGATCGAATTAGGAGAATGGGCTACTTCGCCAACAATGATTAATGACGCAATGAGCACGCCGAAATGCCACGCTGCGCCAAATTCACGCCAATTATATGCATCACCTCCGTGAGCGCTTGCATCCTTCGACCACATCCCGCCATTCGAGACATGGGGAATGGACGTTGTAGGTCCTATCTTTCCTCCGTCGGCCAAAGGCGATCGGTTTATTCTAGCGATCACCGACTACTTCCAAGTGGGTCAAGCAATCCCGCTAAAAGAAGTGAAGGCGAAGTACCGCCGTCAATTTATCAAACACCATGTCATCTACCGACACGGTGTTCCAAGACGGATCGTGCATGACAACGGTCCCCAATTCATTAGCAATTCCTTCATCGTTTTGTGAAAAGTTCAAGATACAAGACGCCTCGCCGACAATTTATAACCCAGAAGAAATGGATTAGCCGAGGCGCTCAACAAGACGATTATCAAGATTTTGTCAAAGCTTGTGAAGAATAACAAGCAGACCGGACGATAAACTCGAGAAGCACTCGGGCATATCGCACAACCAGACGCACGCCAACAGAGCTACCCCGCACTCTCGGTTTACGGGTGTGAAGCAATTCTCCGTTGGAAATCCAGATTCGCCACTTCGCCGCCCTTGCAATGTAGATGACGATCAAGAACAACATCAAAAGCGTCTCGAAGAGCTTGAGATGTTAGATGAGAAGCGCCTGGAGGCTCAACAATGCATTGAGTTCTATCAAGCTAGAATGTCAAGGGCTTTCAACAAGAAAGTTCGACAGAGAACCTTTAAGGAGGGAGATCTCGTCCTCGCTGCTCGACGGCCGATAATACTCACCTCCAAAAAGAAAGGTAAATTCGAACCCAAATGGGAAGGACCGTTCATAATAGACACAGTCTATTCAAACGGTGCATATCGCCTTATCACCTGAGAATGGCGGCCAGGCAATTATCTTAGATAAATGGGAAGTTTCTGAAAAAGTATTATCCTTAATACATTCATGATAACCCATTTTTGATGGGAAGTTCCTCAGAGAATATCTCACTCATTTTCATGAGGATAACCCTAAATTATTGAGTTTTCCTCCAAAATTCTCTCACCGATCAAATTCATTGACGGTGGGCCCACTAAAAATCTCCCTGGTCCAACCACCAGCAAAGTCCCCTCTCGATTCCTTCCATGAACGAGAGGTCCACTTTCAAATTTTGGTTAGCAATCCTATAAAAGCGGAAGCTATCCGTACCCTTCCAAAGATTCTCAGAGTGGAGACCCCACTCTTAGTTTCTCATCGGGAAATAGAATACATTCTTCCTTTCCCACATTCACCTGGAGATAGGACACATCCTTCCTCTTCAGAAGCAAGAGATAGAATACATTCTTCCTCTCTTGTCTTAGATTCTCGGAGTGGAGATACCACTCTTAGTTTCATCCTTCAAGATTCTCAAAATGGAAATCCCATTTTTAGTCTCTTTCACTGGAAACAGGACAAAAATCCTTCCTTTCCAGCATCCGGAGATAGGAGACAAGATCCTCCTTCCTCTCCATCAGTAAGAGATAGGATACAAAACCTTCCTCTCTTATTCGTGAGCACCTGGAGATAGGACACAAAACCTTCCTCTCCACTTTCAAGAGATAGGATACAAAACCTTCCTCTCTTGTTCATCATTTCACCAGGAGATAGGAGACAAGATCCTCCTTCCTCTCCACCTTCGGAAATAGAATACCTTCTTCCTTTCCCACCTCAATCAATCTTAAACCGGTTGGTCGTTCTCGGTCAAAGACACCAAGATTCATCTTGGGGCATCTTATCGAAGCCTAAGAAGGGATAAAGCCAATGCCTCACCGCGTTGCGGTTTAGTCTTTCTCCGATTGAAGAAGACACGAGTTGATTACGGGGCATTTTATCCGAAGCCTAAGAAGGGATAAAGTCAACACCTTACAGCGTTCTTGGGTAGTCTATTCAGTAATAAAGGCGAAGCCTCATTATTCAACATCGTAGCATTAAGTCTAGAAGAGTTTCATTCTTTTAGCACAGCGTTGTGTGTGGAGCAGTTTAGATAATCTACATGCTAGCCCAACTCAAGCGGTAGTTGGTAAAGGCTCATCAAACCCGTTGAAGGCGGGGTTGGCCAATAACCCTAAAGTCAGCCTTACAGCGTTAGGGTGGTCTCTTGCGGTAAAAGAGTACCAAGTCTATGTATTCAATATCATAGCAATAAGACTAGAAGAGTTTCATTCTTTTAGCATAGCGTCCGTCTTGGAGCAGTTTGGACAATCCGCACGCTAGCCCAATTCAAACGGTAATTGGTAAAGGCTAATCAAATCCGTTGACGGCTGAGGGTTTGCCAAAAATCCTATAAGTATTATGGTTAATTATTTCTGTCGAAATAAAAGAATCATAATAAAGCATAAAAGAGGACAGAAATATGTTTTATTGATAAAAGACTGAAGTTACACAAGTTTTCTAAACGTCAAATTTGTGACAGCAAATTTGCTGCTTTAACTCAGATGCTTTATTGAGGAAAGCTTGCTGAAGTTCCTCCTGAAGCTCGGCCCTGAAAGTCTCCTCGCTGCTATTAAGGGTCTTTGCGGTTTCCTCCTCGACTTCGACCAGCTTCCGCTTTGAAAACTCAAGCTTCTCGGACATAACTGCAAGAGTCTCTTCCTTGTTGGCCTTCGTCAGCTTCAAGATGATCAGACTCTCCCTCGCCGCCTGAAGTTCCTGTTCGAGCTCTACTATTCTCGCTTCTCCAACAGCAACACAAGATTGAAAATGTTCCACGGAAGTGAAGCTTGGTGTGACGATCTCAAAAGGCGCACCGGTCTTCTTTGCATCGAACCGAGTCCAGTAATAACGCGAGCATCACGCCAAGCTTTCAGGCGAGCCTCCGTCTCTGTCTCTATATATGAGGAGAGCCCGGCTGCCTCAAAGTCTTGCAGACTTTTGAGCTTAACCTCCAGATGATCGAGATCCTCAGCAATAGCCTGGGCCAACTCTGAATAACCCGCCTCTCGTATCGTAGTTACCCTAGGATCGAGGAATGGCCGGAACTGACAAAGAGAAAGCCTGGTACCGAGAAGTGTGTCTACCACTATGGCCAAATAGGAAAAGAAACGAGCAATTTCCACGGGATAATAAGCCGAGATGGATCGTCGTCAGACATCAAAGCTCTCACTAAGTCATGAAGAGTCGTGACAGGCCCTGCGAAAAGGAAGAAAAGGGTTAAAACCCCCAAAATAAAATCAACATGAGTATTGGCAGCGGAAGGGTTCATACCTGTAGAACCAGCTCCTTGCCCTAATGAAACCGGTGAAACAGCAGCAGTCGGTGGCGCATCGACAGTCTCAATCGGTATCTCAACCGGCGCGTCCGACATATCAGCGATTCTGAGCCGACTACGGAGGAATAGCGACCTCAATGTCATCACGGGCGAGTCTGTTGTCAAGCGGGAGACATTTTCAATCATAGGCGTACTATTTAAAATTGAGCAGTCCTATGATTATCGGGGAGGAGTTTACCTTCAAAGGAATGCGCCCGATATCCTTAGGAATTCCTAACTCAAGCTCAAGACGCTGTGAGGAGGAGCGCCCCGGTAAATCGCGATCAAATCCTCGAAATCCTCCATCGAAAAAGGCATAAGAGTGTGAAGTATAGATGAAGCTGCGAGGAAACAAATTTCATGTCTTTGCAAAGTCTTTGTCGGGTAGAAAAATACCAATATTAGATCTAACCCGATTTTCCAATCCCGGTCCTATGTTGGCACTCGGGCCTTCCATCCATAGCTCAGTACTTGCTCCACAAAATTTGGGCGGCAAAGTCGAGGAAGGAAAATCGAATTGACATCCCCACCAAATTCTCCTGCACAGGAGGAAATCGTGAGATTCACAAAAGAGCCGAATAATCATGAGGTTATGGGTTAGCCAAACATTACCCCCATCACCGGCAGAGTCCTCGCTTGTCGAATCCAAGTTAATGGTCTGAGAGGCAGGGCGAGATCTATGGACAAGTCTCTTTCGCTTAAGAGGAACTCCATTGCGGAGTTTGTCCCCTTTGCAAGGGCGGACCGCCTCTTTCCCTGGTATGCCTGAAAAGATAGACCAGAGTCAGACTAGGATATCATAGGAGGGGAATAATGAGAGTAAAGGAGAGAGTACCAGAGTCCTCTTCATGAGTTGCAATCTCTTCCTGGTCATCTCCTGAAGTATCAGCCGCAGAACTATGAACCTCCCCATCGGACACATGCGATTGGCGAGATGCAGCGGCCTTCTTGGGGCTCGGCGGCCTCTGGGCGGCTGAGTGTCAGCTCGGGAAGCCTCCTCAACCTTCAGTTCGTCAAGGGACTTCACAGGAACGAGTTCACTGGCGGCCAAAAGCCAACTGCAGTATAGATATGTCGACTCCAACTTGCGATCAGTGCCTGGAAGGCTAAATTTAGCATCGGTACAACCCGCTATACTCCACAGCCACGCCCGGACACCATCGATCAAACCGCTGCGAGTCCGGAGTTCCCGGTTCGGGTTCCCAACGTAAAGCTGGTCATAACCGAACTGACGAGCGAAACGAGAAGGGAAGTAAGGCTCAATGTAGCACTCGTTTCTTACTCGAGAGATAAGATAGCCGGGTCGGATGTTGGTCAGCCAATTAAAACAACCAACGTCAAGTAAAGTCCGGTTCATTTTATGCCTCTCCTCATCGATCAAGGACTCCCCGTACTGACCAGAGAACCGAGGAAAACACCTGGAAAAGATCCAACCCTTGTGGATTTGCAGCTGCTTCCGTACCGCTAAAAATCCGCGCCCTTGCCATTTACATTTCTCTAAAGATTGGATAAAAGGGACAGACGGATCTGCAAGCTTCGGCGCTGTCATCATATCAGGTCGATGAAGGACAAACCAGGCCATCAAATAGGTGTACGGCAGTTCCACCTTGACATGAGGAATCTCATCTGACGGTTTGTTTTTCCTCTGAGTGAAGGCAGTGACTATTTGACGAAGTCCCCGATGAATGTTAGCCACCATCACCGGAAGAAGAGACAGCTCCTTCTTATGAGCCAGCTGAACTGCGGGATAGAGTACCTCTAACGGCAAAGCGTCGCTAGGCTGACACGGCATCACACATTTCTTCAACCAGATGGCGAGGAAGCCGGCTAAGAGAGTCATCGGCGGATCGTTTTCTTGCATGCCATAAGAAGGTCGAGAACTTGGTCCTGTTTGGAAAACCATACTCCATACCACTCGGTATAAGACTTAGCGCCGGACTTTTCAATCGGCTCATTAATCTCAGGGGTAGAAGGAGCCAATTCACAAATCTGCTCATCGAGAATCATCCTCGGATGCTTGAACAAATAATTGGCAAATTGCTTGGACTTATAATCGACTTCCTTTGCCGACGGCTCTATCTCGCTAGAGCAATGTGATAATGGCACGGAGATCCCACGAGTGTCATAGCGGTCGGCGAGTAGCCTTGATCGATCAATTCTCGGCGGAAGGAAATATTCTGATAGAGCATTCTTCCCATAGGCAAACCGAGACCCGATGCATCTCGTGCAAAGCCAATCAAGTTAAGCCATGCACGGTTGAGAATGTATTCGAATCAGGATCATAGAGCTCCGATAAAGCGAAGAAGTGGTTGGTACTGATCGGGAGCCCATACATGGTGGCACGAACGGCGGCATATAAACCACAGGCACGAAGGTCCTCACCCCATCGGCCAAGAACGTGACTAGTCAGACGAGTCCACCAAAGCTTATCTGCGGAATGAACCCAGCCGAAGAATCTATGACCAGATGCCGGCATCTCCCGTCCCAATAGGGCAAGGCGGTTCTTCAAAGTCTGACCAATGACGAAATGCTCGTCACGAGGCGGAGAATCCAGTCCCAATATACCAGGGTGCAGTCCGATAACTCGACCTCTGAGTGAACCAGGAACCGACTGATGGGTGATAAACCCACAATGAATGCTGTCACGCTCCTCTGTCAGGTGCCACGACATTTTCCGTGCGACGCCCTGATGACGTAGCTCGGTCAAACAACGATGCCGAGGAATCCAAGGGAGATATAAGAATCCACCATCATCCTTGTGCAGCCATTGCTCACTCTCAATGAAAGTCGTATCCGGGTCCTCGACAGAGTCACCAAATAAATAGTCCGTCTTGCCCAAAGGTTGAGAAGAACCAGTAATCTTCTCGAGTGGTGCGTCAGTCATCAGCGACCTCAACACACGAGGACTTCCCCCAAGTACCAACTGGGTCACCTCCGCGGGAGTATCCGGTCTAAACTGGGGCGAAATAAGAATAGTGGGGTCATCAGAGGAGGAGAATTGGTCACCACGACGTCCGTCAACTGCATGCGAAGGAAGCGCACCAGAGGGATACTCAACTGAAAAAATGAAATCGGAATGAGTCAGAACCCAGCAGATATATATATAAGACGTTGAATTCATCTCACGAAATTCGTGAGATAGAGTCACGGCCTTATATAGGACCGATCCCCGAACACACTACGGATGGATTCAGTAATGCACCCCATCACATAAAATGGCGGCGTATTCTATCCATCGGCGTAGTGCGCGAAATCGCTCCCCATCATCCGTCGAAATATAGCGTCGATCCTCACGAAGGAGGAATCAAGGCGATGCGGCGTCGATTCTCCGAAGGAGAAATCGAGGCTATATAGGCGTCGTTCCCCACAAAGGAGGAATCAAGGCGATGCGGCGTCGATTCTCCGCGAAGGAGAAATCGAGGCTATCTGGCGTCGTTCCCCACAAAGGAGGAATCAAGGCCATGCAATTTATAAATGCGGGTTGTGAATGGCGGTTTAACACGAAGATCTCACCGACAAGCGATGGTGATGCGTCGTCCGCGAGGCGGAGTAGGCAGGCGGCTCCTCGGGCGTGATCTTCTCGACGACATCGAAAACTACAAAAGAAAACAAATAGAGTCAGATATGCAGTCAAAAATCAACAAAAAAAAAATCGAAGAAGACCACCGGCCACGGCCGGTCTCATGCGCAAACTGCCAAACCCGCCCGGGCCCGTTCGAGCTCGGCCCGAGGCTTAACCTAACAGCCAGTAGCCAGGACTTCATTGAGCGCCAGCTTTAGCGCGCCAGGTTGAATCGACCAGCCTTTGACTGATGCGCCAGGCAGCGCCAGGCTCGGCAGGCTGACTGGTCGCATGAGCAGCGCCAGGCTTCGGCCAGTAGCGCCAGCCGGCGCCATCGTCGATCGTCGCCATCCGGTCGTCGTTGACATCGCTCTCCGCCTTGGTTGCACACTGTTCATGCACAAAACAAAACAAAGAGAGAAGAAAGAAAGAAGAAAAACAAGAAAAAGACGTCATGACACTCGTACACATACCTCGTTGATCGAAGGAGATGAGACGGTGAGAGACGAGACGAAAACAAGAGAGATAGAGCATGTGGGGCCGCCTAGGTCAAGAATAGGAGGGTATGGGTATTTATAACAACTCCTAATGGGCCCAAACCAATTCTAATTAGGACTCTAATCAGCCCCTAATTAGGAGTCCTAATTGGAACCTTATCGGATGTCAAAATAAGTGCCAAATTAGTTCGTTGATTGGCTCCTACCATCTCCGCTATATTTGGAAAGATTCGAAGATTTATTGTGAGAATAACACCCATGGATAGCGTTGGCCCATCAGCGTGCCTAATCCTACTCAACTAGGATTACGAGTATAAACTGCTTCCTAATTTATCGAGAAGTTCAGGAAGAATATTTTCATAAAAAAAATATATATATTCTTAGGGATAACTCGATCGACGGATTGCATCGACGCCAATCAACGCTACGCCTAATCCTACTCAACTAGGATTACGGTATAAGCTGTTTCCTAATTTATCGAGAAGTTCAGGAAGAATATTTTCATAAAAAAAATATTCTTAGGGATAACTTCGATCGTCACGGATTGCATCGACGCCAATCAACGCTACGCCTAATCCTACTCAACTAGGATTACAGTATAAGCTGTTTCCTAATTTATCGAGAAGTTCGGGAAGAATATTTTCACAAAAATATTCTTAGGGATAACTCGATCGACGGATTGCATCGGCCAATCAGCGTCATATAATCCTACTCAACTAGGATTACAGTATAAACTATTTCCTAATTTATCGAGAAGTTCGGGAAGAATATTTTCACAAAAATATTCTTAGGGATAACTTCGATCGCATGAACCGCATCGACGCCAATCAACGCCTAATCCTACTCCACCTAGGATTATGAGAAGTTCCTGGAGAATATTACCATGTTCTTAAGGATAACTCGATAATCTCCAATTTCCTCCCGCTGTGGAAAAATTGATTCTGACAAGGCTTATATGGGCGCCGAACAACGCGTTCTACCTTGAAAGAACTTCCCCATCGTATCGGTGCCGATTAGATGCATCGCCGCAGGGCCTACCAATCGACAATTGAGGATGGAACAAATCCCGTGAAGAATACCTCCCATCGTGGATGAATACACTCCAACAAGGAGTAATACAAGAGCGACGCCAACCGACGCCGCTTCGACGAAGGATTCACCGATCAACGGTTCGATCCACGAAGATCGCGACGCCACCAACGCTGCACTCGCCGATTGAAGGCCAAAACCCATATGGCTTGAAGACAATTAGCGCGTCGTAGTGAAGAATTCCCGATCAGCGGAGGAATCTCGATGGTCAATTGGATTACAATCCACCGACACGAAGTCAACAACAAATAAACTCAATTAGCTACAGCTCGAATTCCAACAACGGTCAAGCAATAAATGCAAAGATCGCAACACCCCGGTATCCTACAAAGCACCGGAGAACCCGAGAGAATTGGAGGAATCAAATCTGGAGCCAATCTCAAAAGAAATTTATCTACCGACTTACGGTCAAGATCTCAACAACGGTCGGACAAAAAATGCAAGACGTAATACCTTCAAAGAATCCTACAAGGCGGAAAGGCTGAAAGGAGTGGAGATCAAAAGCCAAGGTCATTCACAAGTCCCATCACGCCCGTCGAAGGGTGAAGGGCTCATCATGTCAAAGCATCGGACTTCGGCAAGAATCGAGACCGAGACGCTTTGGAGGGGTATCTGTGGCGTTAAAATTGCTTATCGGTGCGAGCGAAACTTCGTGGCGGTGGGTTAACAACCAACAACCCATTCGACAAACCGACGCCGATTGACCATGCATAAGCAGCGTAAAGCGAGTCCGCGAACACACGAAATGGGTCAACAAGGCGCATTTAATCAACGAGGCTACATGTTATGGAATGAATCCAACAAGCAAAGCTTCAGCGAGATTGATCGGGTCCAAACATCAACGAGATCGGTTTGAACATCGACCGATCGCCACCTAAATCGTTGGCGGGATGAAACCAATCAAGTGAACCAAGCACGGACTTAGAGCGGCGGCGACAAGATCGGAATAAACGCCACGGAAAAGTCCAAAACCAAACCGAAGCCAAAGCGGCGTCGATGCGTCCGGATTAGAGGTCGGATTTTTGGAGATTGGATTTTCGATATTCTTGAGAGAGCCCTCGCGAGATCCACGAGCCGCCGACGACACCCCGAAAGCACCGGCGAGCACGCATTGCATCTACAAACCGCGAGGTGTTTAACTCGGTCGGCTACGATCAGCGCCAGGATTTCTCCTAGTAGATCTCACCCGCTCGGCGATCCTCTCCTTCGCGGAGTGCGATCCTCGGCGCATCCTCTCCTTCGTGAGTGTGATCCCTCAAAGCGGCATATGAACAGAATTTTGTGCCACGCTGCAAAGGTAAAGCGCCAAAGAAAGTCTCAGACGCTTAATCAAACCTTCGAATCGCAACCACAACAGCCGTAGTCAAATAAGGCGCCACAAAGAATCACGTTCTGCGCCAAAGAAGCTCAATCAAAACCTTCGGTTCGAGATTTCCCAAAACTTACTCATTCAAAGATGAGGAAGTTCCGCATCTTCAAGTACCTTCGAGAACAATAAAATCCAGCTTGCCTCTAATTGTAAACCAAGAGGAGGCAAACAAAATTTCAGATCCTAAGTAATCGCGCTTATCACAGTATGTACATCATCCCACGGTTCTCGCTACCATCTCGTGGACAAGATTCAAGCCTTGATCGATGTTGAGTCATCACTCCAAAACCTTCTAAAGAGAAGAAGGTGGGGCTAATGCGCCTCTATAAATTTCGGATCGGGCCTTTGATTGGTTTCAACCGACGCCACCGTAAAAGTAGGAATGAAAATGGTGAATGAGGATCCTCACGCAACGGAGAAGGGACTCGCACCACACACCACGCAACGGAGAAATCCTTTGGGTCCACCCTGACTTATTGGAAGACGATCAGAGGACTACATCCTCAGCCAAAAAGAAGTCTAAGGGAAAAGGCAAACTATGCCATGTTGCTTCAGCAATTCCAGAGAAGGATGATGAAGTCTTTGCCACAAGGAGTGGACACGAATACGGCTACAAATATCCGGAGACCCCAGATCCAAACGCGAAGACGCCGCCGAATCGGGTGGCCACTAATCCTCTCACTCGCAGAAAGGGCAACAACAGACGATCGCCAAAGAAAAAGCACCAAGCAAAGGAGAAACAACCTCTGGTCCAGGAAGCTCAATTCCGGCAATTCCGATTCAATCGCCTGACAGAGGGATAGACCGAACATCAAATTCTCCGCATCAGCTCGATGTTATGGCTCGCTTGGCAAACATCCCGCCAGATAACTCTCTACGAAGGTTCGATTGTCAAAGGAAACCCGAAGCTCTACAAGAAGCTCGCCGATTGAAGTCTTCCTCACCCAGATTAGGCCGAGTCCAGAAGAGTCGGCCCAGCAATGCAACCTTGCGACTAAACACTTCCCCTGCATCACCTTTACAAAGGAGGATATGCAGACGAGGAATTCCAAGCACGATAGGCCGCTATACTTCACCGGGTATATTGGCTCTAGTGAAGTTAACCGGATCCAAGTCGATCCGGTTCCACAGGAGCATCATGCCCCTGCGCCTCATGTATCATCTGGGAATTCCTGCCAGCAAGCTAGCATCAACTGGCACAATGATCTACGGATTTAACACCAGTGGGTCCCGCCCACTTGGTAAAATCCGGATTAAGTGCCAAATGGGGGACTTAAAGTCCGAAGTCACCTGCTATGTGATTGACGCAGAGACTTCCTATAACTTATTGTTGGGTCGACCTTGGATCCACAATAACGTTATAGTCCCGTCTACTCTTCATCAGTGTCTCAAATATGTAGACACGAATAATGAGGTCAAGACGGTGGTCGCGGACAAACAACCGTTTAAGGGGATGGAGAATTATTTCACTGATTCTCTCCTCTACGGTAATGAGTCCGAAACTGAATCATCGGCCCAAGGTACGGACAGCGGTGAAGAAGCTGATACCGAAACCGGGCTTGGTTATAGTGGAGGTTTTGTTTTAAATGACATTGTACCCCTTGTAATCAATCTTGACGATGAAGAATCGTCAGATGAACATTGTAATTGGCAAATTGCCGATGAATCAATAAATGACGATTTAGAGTATCCTTTGTCTTTAAATGATGTAATGACAGGTTTATACGAAGATCCAGAGCTGCATCTACCAACTCGGTCATCTTGCTTTATACAAAAGCAATTCCGAGACTCCTTTGGGACAACACTCGTCATCCCGCAAAGATCGAGTATTGAAAAAGACTTGGTTTACGGAAAAGGAGATGCAGTGCCAACGCCGAATCATTTCTTAGAAAATGATGAAGATGGCAATGAGCCTATCCTCCACACATTCAGATATAGTCCAGAAACACTGGGTATCATGAAGAAGTGGGGGTACAACTTGACACAAGGAGAAGGCCTATGTTTCGGGCGAGGTCCTCGAGTCCCTCCTAAAGCGGCATATGTCCCAAGGGGGAAGCCGGATAACTACTATGCATTTAGAAGGGGATTGGGGTACGAATCCTCCTCAGAAGATGAATGCTCATGGATGATTGATAATAATCCACCCGATGAGAGGGACGGACATTCGTCTGATTCTTCGGCTTGGGATTCCGACACCAGCCTCGGAGAAGCTTTCAAGGCTTTGATGTCGAATATGGCTACGGTCGATCCTGCTACTATTGAGGATGATGAAGATATGCCAACATGGGAAGACCCATGGATCCATCAACTCAAAGAGCAGTTTGGGGATAGATTCGAGCAAAGAGAACCCCCCACTAAGGACGAGGTAGTCCAGGTTAATATGGGTGATGAAGAGCATCCTAAGCTCATAAACATCAGCAATACTCTTCCCTCAGAAGAGAAGGAAGAGTTAATTGCCTTGATCAGGAAGTATATCGATGTATTCGCTTGGAGCTACGAGGATATGCCAGGACTCGACCCTAATGTGGCGACACATCGCCTCAACATCAACGTGGATGTCAAACCTGTCAAGCAATCGCAAAGACGGTTTCGACCACAAATCTTACAGGCGATCGTTGATGAAGTAAAGAAACTCATAGAATCGGGATTCATCGAGGAAATTCAACATCCGGATTGGGTGGCGAATATAGTCCCGGTCATGACATGATTCCCCGGGGAAATCAAGACAACTCCGACTCCAGCGGAGATTTTAGAACGTCCGGGGGTACTTGCTACATTAGTGGCCCGAGAAGCTCCATCAAAATACAATCGCCATATTTGTTGGTGCGACGTAGTGTTGACTTCCTGGACTTCATCCGGAAGATCATCATATACCTCAACTGCGTCCGTTGTCGGGTTGGCAGCCAAGAGATCGCAAATTGCTTGTCCTTTGACTGACTTCTGTTGTTTGAAGTGCAAGTCATATTGGGACAAAAGTAGAGCCCATTTTGCCAAATGCCAACTCATTGAAGCCGGCTGGGTCATAAAGATTCGGACCGGATTTACGTTAGAGATAACATAAATCGTCTGTCCGACTAAATAGTGTCGCATTTTCTGAATCGCGAACACTAATGCAAGGCACTGCTTCTCGACCATTGGGTATCGAGACTCAGCGCCGACCAATGTTCGGCTCAGGTAATACACTGCCTGTTCGTGGCCATTGTCGTCGTCCTGCGCGAGTAAGGCGCTTAACGAGTGATCCGTTGCCTTGACGTAGATCAGGAACGGTTTTCCCGATTGCGGTGCAACAAGAACAGGAGGTTTAGCGAGATATGACTTGATCTCTTCAAACGCTTTCTGACAGGCGTCGTCCCAAATAAACGATACGCCCTTCTTGTTTAACTTAGAAAATGGTTGGCACTTCCCAGATAGGTTCGATATGAACCGTCGGATGTATGCCAATCGCCCTTGTAACCCCCTGAGTTCTCTCAGATTTCTCGGAGGTTGCAACTCTTGAATTGCCTTTACTTTGTCAGGATCGACGTGGATTCCTTTGTCGGTGACGACAAAGCCGAGGAACTTGCCACTGGACATCCCAAGGAAGGATTTGGCAGGGTTCATCTTTAATTGATGAGTCCGCATGAGTTCGAATACCGTTCTAAGATCTTTAATGTGATCTCCTTTGTCACGGCTTTTCACCACCAAGTCGTCGACGTAGCATTCGACCGTTTTCCGTAGATGATCCTGGAAAATTTTAGTCATTGCTCGCTGATATGTGGCGCCGGCATTTTTGAGGCCGAACGGCATGACCGTGTAGCAATGAACAGAATTTTGTGCCACGCGGCAAAGGTAAACGGTTCGGATCAACGGTTCGGATTATTCGTTTCACGAAGGAAACGACGCACCTGAGGGGATCACACTCACGAAGGAGAGGATCGCCTTCGGGGATCGCACTCACGAAGGAGAGGATCGCCGGGCGGGTGAGATCTACTAGGAGAAATCCACAGTACGTAGCCGACCGAGTTCGCTTACCTCGCGGTTTGTAGATCGTGGTGCTTTCCGGGCTGACCGTCGGCGGCTCGTGGATCTCGCGAGGGCTCTCTCAAGAATATCAAAAATCCAATCTCCAAAATCCGCCTCTAATCCGACCTTTTCAAATGAGCACCCCCCCTCACTATTTATAGGAAAACAAGAGGGAGGGGGTTCGCTCGCACCGATAAGCAATTTTAACGCCACGATACCCTCCAAAGCGCCTCGCCTGATTCTTGCCGAAGTCCGATGCTTTGGACATGATGAGCCCTTCACCCTTCGATCGGCGTTATTTTATTTGTGAATGACCTTGGCTTTTGATCTCTCCACTCCTTTCAGTCTTTCCAGTGCCTTGTAGGATTGTCAAGGTATTACTGATCTTGCATTTTTTGTCGACCGTTGTTGAGATCTTGACCGAAGTCGGTAGATAAATTTCTTTTGAGATTGGCTCCAGATTTGATTCCTCCAATTCTCTCGGGTTCTCCGGTGCTTTGTAGGATACACGGGGGTGTTCTTGATCTTGCATTTATTGCTTGACCGTTGTTGGAATTTCGAATCAGAAGCTAATTGAGTTTATTTGTTGTTGACTTCGTGTCGGTGGATTGTAATCCAATTGACCATCGAGATTCCTCCGTTGATCGGGGAATTCTTCACTACGACGCGTTAATTGTCTTCAAGCCATATGGGTTTTGGCCTTCAATCGGCGAGTGCAACGCGTTGACTGGCGTGCGATCTTACGTGGATCCGATCCGTTGATCGGTGAATCCTTCGTCGACGACGCGTCGGTTGGCGTCGCTACTGTATTACTCCTTGTTGGAGTGTATTGTTCCGGCCGAAAAGCCCCCCCCTCCCTCTTGTTTTCCTATAAATAGTGAGGGGGGGTGCTCATTTGAAAAGGTCGGATTAGAGGCGGGATTTTTGGAGATTGGATTTTTTTGATATTCTTGAGAGAGCCCTCGCGAGATCCACGAGCCGTCGGCCGCAGTCGAGAACGCCCGCGACGGCGAATCTAGCCGTAGCGAACTTCGAATTCGAAGAGCTCGGCGGTGTGATTTCTCCTAGTAGATCTCACCCGCCCGCGATCCTCTCCTTCGTGAGTGCGATCCCCGAAGGCGATCCTCTCCTTCGTGAGTGTGATCCCCTCAGGTGCGTCGTTTCCTTCGTGAAACGAGCCCCTTCACGTCTGTAGTTCCAGAACCCGGGTTTCCACCTGGATCTGAATTGCGCGGTAGTCCACGGACGAACAAAAAGTCCCCGGCACAGGCAAAGAACCCACGCAAGCGAGGATCCCGTAAAATAGAGATCCTCGTGTTTGTTCATAAAAGGAAGAAGTTGTAATTTTGTTTTCATTATGCGCTGAAATAAAAGGCATTTTCTTTTGTTTGAATTTTGTTGTAGGCCAACGAAGCTGTAAACGAGTTCAAACGAGCAATGAATAACAAGTCTACTTTTCCCGCGAACAATGTACATTGCCCGCCAAATACTACATCTTAAAGAACCTATACGGTTGAGGTGATAGGGCAACACTTTGGTCCTTAGTTTCTAAGGTTGAGATAATTCACGTTTTATTCTAGCTTGTTATTCTCTTTGATATATCTAAATGTGTTAAGTGAACTAATATAATTCTTTTTACTATTTATTTCATATACTTTATAATGATATTTAATCATTTTGTGTGTAAACTTTGATATGATTTTTTCTCGTATTCTCGTGTTTTGTGATTGGATTTCAATCTCATGTGATATTTTTCCTACAAACTTCTATGTGAACCAGTGTGTATTTCTCTTCCTTACACATTTGGATGATTTTTATTTAGATTTTTCAAGTATAAAGTATAACAGTTAATGTGTTTTTTCATCTTTTGATAATAATAAAAGGGGAGAAAAGTTCGTGTGAAATTTAAAAAATTTTCTAAAAATTTTGTTTTTCTTTGCATGAGTGAAGTTTTTCAGCTAAGTTATTTTTCAAGTGGTTTTATGTTTTGATTTGCTTTGAAAATTTTTGAAACACTCGATGCATGGTTTTAGGGGGAGTTTTTACAAAACCTGTACATGTTTACACCTTTTCTGAATGCATGAATGTAGGGGGAGTATTGCATATCTTTTCCTTTTGAATGAAAGTGTATTTGTGCTTATTTTTGCTGTAGCTATATCTCAAATGTGCATGTTTTTCAATATTTTAAAGTATAAGTTTTTTATTATCAAAAGAGGGAGTTTGTTAGTGTAGATGGTCAAAATATACGAGCTCAATCCTGGACTGATACTTAATACGGATAACACAAAATCTGATACCTGCGCCTAATATAAGTTCAAGAAGTGGACGCCCATGGGCTGAACACTTAATCAGACCAGAATAGCCTAAGTGTGACCCATAGCGGAGCTTGCCTAAGCCTCAGTGAAGCTCGCCCAAGTTACACTGAAGCTCACTATCAAGACCAAGTGAAAGTGAAGCTTCAAATGAAGTTCGCCCAAAACGTACTTCACCCCAATTGCCTATGCGGGCCATATCATTCACACCCCAAGGAAAATAGACGACCCACATTCTGGCGAAGTTCGCTAGAACGAACTTCGCACATGGCCGCTCAGGGAGCTTCACCCCTGACCATTATTGGCGAATCTCGCCTATGACCGTTTCAAGAGCTATTTTTGTGAAAACAGTTTTCCCCCATTATCTCCTAAGTTAATGGCCACTAAATCCACATTTAATGAGCACTAACTCTATCTTTTAGCTTATAAGGTGAGGTGCGATTGCTCATTTTTGGGCACTTGGAAATTTGACACTTTTTGGTGTCTTGCGAACTTGCATCTAGGCGATCTTAGAGATTTTGACATCCTCAAAAGATTAGAGATCAAGCTTAGCTCCAGCAACCTTCAATCAGCAAAAGATTCACCGCTTTAGTCGGACCGTCAATGGAGTACGAGATCGATGCTCCATCAGCACACTAATAAACCCATCTTTAAAAAAAATTTCTTGTTTCCTTGTAATCTTGAAATTGTAACCTGAGTTTAGTTATAATTTTAAGACTTGAAATAGGATGGCCAATCCACTGGGGACTTCTTTCTCAACCGAAGAGAAGATCGTGTCACAGTCTAACACTAATGCCTTATGGTCTATTGTTGAATTGCTGGTTATTGAATTTGATCAAGCAAAGTTTAAGGAATATATTTCCTCAGAGAAAACAGGCATGGCTCTAAGTAGGAGCTGCCGTAAAGTTTTTCGTACTTCCAGTTTGGGTTCAAACCCAACTCTATTAGTGTTTCGGGTCTTTTGAATTATAATTACTGCAGATTACAATTTAAAAGAAACTACAAGTGAAATAAGAAAAAATTATATTGGCTGGGTTCTTTTCTGTGGGCTGATGGAGCGTCGATCTTATACTCCATTGACGGTCCAACTGAAGCATTAAGTCTTCTGCTAAATGACAGTTGTCAAAGTCCTTAAGATGCCGAAGTCTTCTCTGGATGATGCCAAAATTATTAAAATCGAAGATGCCTAAAAATGAGCAATGTTCCCTCCTCTTATAGAGAGAGAGAGAGAGAGAGAGAGAGAGAGAGAGAGAGAGAGAGAGAGAGAGAGAGAGAGAGAGAGATAGTGACCTTTATATATGGATTTAGTTGCCATTAATTTAGGAGATAATGGGGAGAATCATTTTCATCAAAATAGATTTTGAAACGGTCAATGGCAAGGTTCACCTTTAATGGTCAAAGGCGAAGCTCACTGAATAGCTTTGGGTGAAGCTCGCTAAGTAGTTTTGGGCGAACTTCATTCTAGTGAACTTTGTCAGAATGTGGGCAATCCACTTACCTTGAGGTGTGGATAACGTGGCTTATGTGGGTCTTTTAGGCGTAGTTCGCATGAGGCTTGGGCGAACTTCGCTATTGTTTGGGTAGGCTTTGTCATTGGCTTGCACTTGGGCCCATATGAAGTGTTTAGCCCATTATCGTTCACTTCTTGGACTTAGGCTGAGCGTTGATCCAGGATAGAGTATATTTTAACCATCTACATGACCCCCCTAAAGTTTTTGAGATTCTGCTTTTGGCTTGTAATAGGGATCAAAATACTTTGGGTAATAGCCAGAGGTGTACTATTGAACATAGCTTGAGTCATCTTTCTTGGGTTGAAACTTGTCTTCATTTGACTACTTTAATCGCCAGAGGTGTACTGTCAAACGTAGCTTTCTTCATCATAGATTCATTTTGATTGGATGCTCAGTAACATTTACCTTCGTCCAATTCCGTATTTGGAACTAAGCTTGCTTGCCCTTGACTTGAGCCAAAGCTTAAGGGAGCAGCTTCTATTAAATGATGTTCACTTAACTATGAGTTTGGCAAAGTTCACCCAATTTCAAGTGTTTGAGCGAAGTTCACTGATTGGCGAGGGTCGCCGCGCCGATGGTCACCAAGATTGTTACCTTTAGATCTACGTGTTGATTTGCGGTTGGGATCTCTCTTGGTCGGTCAAATCTTTGGGTGAAATTTACCGGACACCCTAAGATTTAGGCTATCTTTTAGCCTTTTTGTTAGGTCCAATCACTTCTCATGAAAAGTGAGTTTTGTTTTGGGAAGCTGGATTTGGAAAGTTTATAAATAGCCCCTTCCATTCTCATCTTCTCCCATCTCATTTTCTCCATGTCTAAATCTTCTCCAACCCAACCGGAGATGTTCTTTGATAGAGAAGTTGAGATCAATCAGCTTCAACAGGAATTAGCCCAAGTAAAGAGCAATTCTACGGAGGAAATCCGTATTCTCTGCTAGTTGGTGGATTTGCTTTAGGCTAAAAAGGCTATGCTCGAGCAAACTCTCAAAAATAAGTTAGAAGCATGATCCGTGATAGGGATGCATGGAGCTTCGAGTGTCATGCTCTGCATAGAACCATTCTGAGGCTGAGATGGTGTTTGATGAAAGACCCATGGAGTTTCACAAGCGAAGACTCCAAAAATAATTAGGTCTCATAAGTACGAACCTAGAACGTAATTAGACGTCATTCGATTTTCTCAAACTTGACGTCATATTTTTCTTGTGTGACTAGGCTTTATTCCTCAATCTTCATTCGGTTTGGGGAACATGAGCTCGTCTGTTTAGTGTAGTTCCTTTATATTCCTTAATTGTCACACAATTTAGAAGAATAGGAGCTATTCTTATTTTGTGTTTCTTCTTGACTGTTGTTGAGGTTGGAAAAATGAATGCTCACTACCCTTGTAGTTCAAGAGTTTGAAACTCGTTTGTATGCAGCCTTTATGATCAATGAAAGAATTATAGTTTCTGTCTTCTTCCATATGTTTGATCTGGGCGTGATGTGCTTCTTGCATTTGAGGCGAAGCTTAGGCTTCATGTGTTGGCGAGAGTCGTTGAATGAGATTTGCTAAGTGAAGTCCTTGGGTGAAGTTCGCTCAATTCTCAGACTTAGCCAAAGTTCGCTAATTCGGTTGGCGAAGTTCATTCTGCGTTCGGGCAAAGTTCGCTCGACTAGTCAGCGAAACTCACCCATGTGATTTAAAATTTTAAATCTCTATTTTTTGTGCCTAAATTTGAGGCAGAGATCACTCTTTGGCGAAGTTCAGAGCGAGATATTTGGGCGAAGCTCGGGGCGAGATTCTTGGGCAAAGATTAGGGCGAGATATCTAAGCGAAGCTCACCGAATGTCTATAAATAGACTATTTATATTCTTCTCTTTTCACTTTGTCTCTAAACCCTAGACCCTTTACAATCTTCAAAGCCTTTAGTCTCAAGACATCATCGATTTCAATGGCTCCATGTCGTCAACTCACCAAGGAAAAGCAGACTGCCAGCACCTCTAGTCAGCCAACTACCGACGTAGTGCCCGCAGTTGGTAATGGCGTCATGTAAAATTTGAAACCCATCTCCTTCCTTAGCCCTACCATCGTTGGTGGGGCTTTTTGTTTATTAAGATAGCCCCTATTAGGCTCGAACAGTGCTTGAAAGCGCTTGGGTTAGTTTCGCCATCGATGGTGAGGCTTCAACGACCGTATTCGGTCTTAATTCTTGGCTTCACCAGCAACGATGGAGCTTTGATAGTCACCATCATTGGCATTTCACATGGAGAACTTCGTTTTCTAGGCGGAGTTTGCTATTTCAGCCTGTTGGGCTTCAAGGCAAACTTCATTTGAGCGAAGTTCATTATATTAGCCCACCTCGGCTTTTGAGTGAGTCTCGCCACTGTGTAGAGATTCGTCATTGTTGGGGTGAGCTTTGCCTAGACTTGTGACACTTAGCCAGATCATCTGGAGCTTAGTGATGGGCGAACTTCACTCATGAGTGAGCTTTGCTAAAGCAAGTCTAGTGCGTGAGCTCCGCTATGAGCTCAATACTAAGTCGATTTTGAAGCTGAATCTTCCAGTAAGTCTTCTAACTCATTTTATTTTGCAGCTGAATCTTCCAACAAGTTTTCTAACTCGTTTTCTTTTCTTTGTACAGTTCTTCTACCAGATACACCCGTTAGCCGTCATAACCACTTTGGGCATAATGGAACTCATGATTCTCCGACGTTGCATGTTTTCAAAGGAACTATTCCTCTATTCTTTGAGGAAAGTTGTCAGGAATGAATTGACGTGATTATCACGGGAGCGCTACTACTCTAAGAGAACTTATCACATATGCCGAATTCTCCATCCCGAAAAGTGACCAATCAGGGAAACCACAGTTTCTATTTGGTGATAGACGCAGGGCATACTGTCATTTTCAATCAGGAGAGGGCATGTTGGTACTATGCCCAGGGAGATCAACGCTTCTATTTGCCAACGATGGAATGACATGTATCGTTCAAGTTTCTACAGCATCTCGCGGTCCCTCATGTGATGCAATTCCCAATCGTCATAAAGGAGGATAGTGTGATGGTGGGAAGCCTGAAGCATGAAGGCGTTTTTGACAGGAGGGACGCTTTGGTCTTAGCATCATGGGTCTCCGTCTTGGTTCTGTTAAAGAGGACGCCCCTACTAATGAAGTCCTTGTGATTCCGAATGTGTTCAGGAACCGGTTTGCCGAAGTCAATGGGCAATATCTATAGGAGGGGCACTTTGGCCTTAAATTTTTTTTTCTTGTTTCCTTGTAATCTCAAAATTATAACCTGAATTTAGTTATAATTTTAAGACCTGAAATATTTAAGATGTAGTCCTACAATAGCTCTTGTTTGAGTAATAACAAACTATCATTTGGTACTAATATTTATTTGAGATGATATAGTATAGGTGAAAATAGGCATACGGAGGTTACGAGGCGAAATGATGCAAAAATTAGTATTTACACTAATTTCAGCCTTGGAACCATCGATGGTCTGCAGTAAACCATCGATGATCAAGGCTCATCGATGGTTTATAGTGAACAATCGTAGAAATTCCAGAAAGTTAATTTCGGACTATCGATGGTCTACAGTGAACATCTCTGGTCACCACACACCATTAATAGTGTACAATGATCAATTGCAGATCTCTAGAAACTCGAAATCAAACCATCGATGATCTACAGGAACCCATAGATGGTGCCCAGAGAACCATTGATGGTTGTGAGGAACCATAAATAGTGATGACGAATTTCGGCAGATTTGAAGAGTTAATCATAACCGTTCATCGATCTCTTTCATATCCAACTTCCACTATGATTTGGATATCTCTTTCCTGATTTGTGAGAGACTATATAAGATTGAAAGAGATGATATTTGGAGAGGGTTCTAGGGTTTGAAAAAAGAGAGTTTAAGAGAGAAAATTCTAGGGTTTGAAGAAGATTGATTTGTGATTTGAACCGCCGGAGCCTCAACAAACTCTTTCTCGACGCACTCAACAACATCGAATTGTCTTAGCAAGAGGAGTTGCCATTGGAGTCAATATCTACATCATTCTTCTCAAGCTTCGCTTCAATCTTTTAAAGAATGGTTTGCTAATCAAAAGGACTATAAGATCTTTCTGTTTTTGTGCTTAAACTATTTTTGATAGTTTGTTTCAAACTTGTTTTTATGGCGTACTCAAGTCGGTGATAATTGAGAGTTGGGACTAGTGAGGGCTAGGTGTTACTTACTGTGTGCTTAAACTATTTTTGGTAGTTTGTTTCAAACTTGTTTTTACGGCGTACTCAAGTCGGTGATAATTGAGAGTTGGGACTAGTTAGGGCTAGGTGTTACTTACTGTAGAGAGTTAAATTAGATGATTGGTTTCAGGTAGATTCTAGGGTGCGGTCTTTGTAAGCCTACTGAATCGGATTGTGATTCAGGAGAACCTTGGCATAGTGATGAATCTCTTTCATGAGAAGGAAGAGTGGACGCAGGATTGTTATCCGAACTACTATAAACATCTTGCGTATTTCGTGATTGGTTTTTGGTTTGGTTGTTTGTTTTTATTTGTTCTATATTTCCGCTGCTTATTCTATGTGTTATCGAAAAACTGTAGCAAACATATTCACCCCCGCTCCCACCCCCGCTTGTATCTCAGATCCAACAGTGTTGCTTGTAAATGACAAATAACAAAGTTAGAACTGTTTCTTCTAGAGACATTTTAGTTATTTGTAAATTACATGTAGGGACTCTGATTAGAAAAGTTCAAAGTCCCAAAAGTTCAGGAGGTTTTTGTAAAATTAACCCAATCATAATTCATAAGACTGTTCTCGATACCTCTCCTTTACAGTAGAGATACCTAGGACGACGAAAGCAGAAGGACTAAGGATGAATGGCGTACGAAAACTACCGTTGATATAATCACCCCGTATTTTGATTAAATTACCAATCATCTTCTTTCATATTGGCGAATCTACGGATTATCTCGGGCGTTCTTTATCAACGGGCCTTTTTAACTGGCCCAGTAATTTCCGTAAATCTAGCAAAAGGCTAAATCCCGTAATTCATGCTCCGTCACGAGGGCAAATTTGTCATTATAAGCTACCGATTTCATTCCGGTCATCGGGTATAAAAGGCAAGCGGAGAAAAAGGAAGGAAATTAAAAATCAGTAATAATGGCGGTTTTTTTTACTGATTGATTGAAGTAAACCGAGGCGAGGAGAGAGAGAATCCAAACGCAAGGGCTTCGATCTAGTTCGGAGCAAATATCTAGGGTTTGTACGGCGAAATGCTCGGTTCCTGTCCGAAGTAGGAGCCGATTGAGCTCCTTCGATGCTCGAGAGGTGGAGATTTGCGGCGTCTAGGGTTCGGTTTGCTGTTTCTCTGAAAGAGGAGCTCGATTAGGGTTTTGGGAGTTGTTTGCTTATTTTTTTTTTTTTGTGTTTTCGGAGGTTTGAAGCTTGGTTCAGGAGCTTTGCAGCGAGATCTTAGGATCTAGGGTTTGGATCGAGGGATCTTTTGGGGGTGGAAAACACTGGTACAAAGATTTTGAGGGTTCTTAAGCTTCTGACGTGAGATCTTGTTGGTTTTATTCATCAGTTTATGTTTTGGTTTCAATGCTTGAGTTGTGTTGTCGAGCTGGAATCTTTGAAGAGATTTCGTTTTCCGTGGATTTTGTGATTTGTGCAGTTTATTCAGATTTTGGAGTCTGTACTTGAAGTTTGAGCACCAGAATTTGACGGATTGAAGGGACGAATTCTTGTGATTTTCGAAGAATGGAGAGCTAGGGTTTGCAAAGTGAAGCCTGAAATGGAGGTACTAGATTCTGGAGGTAATAATTTGAAAGAGAATGATTGTGTTTTCCTTTAAAGGGGGGTAGGTGGGGGAAAAAAGCTACGGCTCTTTGGTATATGGATTGGCCCATCTTGAAGATTTTGCTCCTTTGTTGAAGAAAGGGGAAACTTTGGTCCAAGGTTGGGGTTTCTGTTGCGTTGAAGCCTTCGTCAGATTCTTTAAGGATGAGGCTTTCGTCGTCGGGTGTCGTTAGTAAGCAAGAAGAGGGTGAGAAATATCCTTAAATTACTTGATTTTAACCGTTTTTTAGAGGATATTTTCCAATGTCAAGAGATCCAAGGGTGCTTTTTGGCCTTGTCAAAATTTTGTGCCTTTGGCTTGACTTAGAACTTACACTGGGACTTTGGAGCAGTTAGAATTTGGAATCTGGAGCTCTTTTTTTTTTTTTTTAGTATTTTGGGCCTCAGTTACATCTCATCCCCTTTGATTACTGCTTCTTAATTTTATGTTTAGTACCCATCAAAAAATATTAACAAAATATTGAAAAGGGTCTCAGTGGATTTTGAGTCAAAGACAATTATTATATAGTGAGATGTAGAGTCTCTTTTTCATTTTTTTTAAAAAATAAGAAAAGAAGTTTTTTCTTGGAGCATTGTGGAAATTAGTGTTGCGTTTTGGATCTTCTTTTTAAGGAAAAAAATAAATAAAAACGATATTTCTCGTTATATAAGTTTCCTGCAAATAATGCAAAATTGATTCTCCAAAATTTTGTACTTGTCTTGAAATTTTGTAGGAGAAGAAAGGTGTCTGAATTCTGAGCTATGGCATGCATGTGCCGGGCCACTTGTGTCATTACCTGCAGTCGGCAGTCGTGTTGTGTACTTTCCTCAGGGTCATAGTGAGCAGGTTAGTTGTTTTCTTTGAATAATTAGAAGATGAATTTGTGTTTTGTTCTCTATGTGTGTGTTTTGGAAATGTATTTGACATTTGTTCTTTTGGAGAGGGATGCAAACAACTTCCATTTTGGACTATATTCTTCTAGTCCTTTTATATATATATATATATATATATATATATATATATATATATATATATATATATATATAGAGAGAGAGAGAGAGAGAAGGCTCCTATGAACTTAAGTTCATAATGAATAGTGGTGCACCAACTTTTCTAACCACTCATCTTGCTTTGGGATCCGTGAAAGATATAAGGTCACTTTGAGATTTGTGCATCACAAATCTCAAGGCAAGATGAGTGGATAAAAAGTTGGTGCACCACTATTCATTATGAACTTAAGTTCATAGAGCCTTGCTCTCTCTCTCTCTCTCTCTCTCTCTCTCTATATATATATATATATATATATATATATATATATATATATATATATATATATATATATATATAGTTTCAGTTTTAATCAATTAAGCATGATATGCTCTTTAGCTTCATGATTTTGTTTGGAAAAGAACCTACTGATATTGACTTGTTAGAAATTTAGGCTTATTTACATTCCACGGAATATGCTGATGTACATGATTGGATAACCATATTGCTACCTCCAATTTAAGATGACAACGTGCATTTATGCTGGGTAGAGATTGTTTTTTTGCCAAGACATCCTCCTCCCTTCATAGTCTTGTGCTGGGGCAGACTCTTATTTTCTCAAATGCTTGATTTGTGCAGGTATCTGCATCAACCAACAAGGAAATTGATGCGCACATCCCAAATTACCCAAGTCTGCCTCCTCAGCTGATTTGTCAGCTTCATAACGTAACTATGCATGTGAGTTTCATTTTAATGATATTTTTGACTTGAATATGGGTAACTGTCCAAGGTGCAGATAATGACAAAATCTCAAAATTCAGGCAGATGTCGAGACTGATGAGGTTTATGCCCAAATGACATTGCAACCACTTAGCCCGGTAATCAATGATTTCTTTATGGCCGTGACTTCTGATTAATTATCCCTTTAATTTCTTTTAATAATAAGCTCTCCCCCTCCCATTGCTACAGCAAGAGCAGAAGGACCCCTACCTCCCAGCTGAGTTGGGCACCCCTAGTAAACAGCCAATTAACTACTTTTGTAAGACATTGACTGCAAGTGATACGAGTACTCATGGTGGGTTCTCCGTTCCTCGACGTGCTGCTGAAAAAGTGTTCCCTCCATTGGTGGGTTTCGTTGCCTTGCTTTAGAAATCCTGAAATGCCAATCCGTTATGCTGCATGCTGCTTTTGTCAGAAAAACACTTGGTTTTGTTCAGCTTGTTCCTCTGTTGTGCTTCTCAGGACTTCTCTCAGACGCCTCCTGCACAAGAGTTGATTGCAAGGGACCTTCATGATAATGAATGGAAATTCCGTCACATTTTTCGAGGTAGTTCGATTTAACCAACTAGTCAAAGTTGTACTTTTTCTGGAATGAAAATTGTATGTAGCTTATGGCTTTTGTGGAAGTGCATGAATATTTTGTTGTTCACTTGTTCTTGTTTCAGTGTGAATATGTAGCTGTATTTGTATTGAATTTGCTTAATTGGCTCATCTACCCTGCCGATAGTATAGTTCTAAAATGTGCAAGTTACATTTTAGTTTCGAGATCTTCTTTACTTCTGAGCGTCATAGATTATTCTAGTGCACCATTGCTGCATTAGAATAGTCTGGCATATATTTGGAAATCATAATTTCAGCTGCAACTGAAGTGGATGTGACCTTTGTAGTCTTAATATTGCTCGGTGTCAGTCGCGATGAAATGCGGAAAATAGTATTCGAATAACAACACAGTTTAGGTTCAATGGATAGAAGGATTGAGAAATATAGTCATGTTTTATGATTGGAAGCATTTCACTTTGTAGATTGGTCAAACTAGAATGAGCTTGTCAAAATATTATGGAGGTTTTCATATAATTTGATTAAATTATTTGGTCTTGTCCAGATAGGGTAAAAGAAATCTTCTTCACATCTGATTTTATGTTGTTTTTTGCAAATATTGAGACTGATACTATCTGATTAAAATATGGAAATGAATATGGTAGCAATAAATATTTGAAATACCTGAATAAATATCCAGATGTACCGAATATATCGAAATGCATAGATGTTTAAAGGAAAAGTAGTATGCCCTTTTTATCCTTTTGGTTTTATACATTAGTATTGGGACTAATGCTCGTATCCTGTGTTGAAATTTGTTTTTACGAAATGTGGACATTTAGTCTAGTAGCATTGGCACCTTGTAGCTGCTAATAAGGCTTATTCATGTGGCACGCGCTAATGTGTCCGAATAAGACACATATTGTAACATGGTTTATGGGTCAACTTATCGTGCCATTTTTTTAATAGTAACATAAAGAATTCTCACTTTGAGGGAATGAAGATGATATACTGAACAAGATGCTACTTACTTTACTAATGTAGATTTAATGGTTTATCATTTATTGGTGCTCTGATACTTTTGTAGCACCTTGAATTATTATTAATGCTTTGGTTCATCCGATGTCCCTAAATTGGGCATCATATGGTAGAACATGAGTGATATGAGCATTAGTTTCCTCTCTTTCCCTTGAGGGCTGGACTCTTCCACATTTACTCAACAATCATGCCTTCAATCCTATAATTATATGTGAAAATCGATTGGAGTGTATATAATTGGCTTCTTTAGTCTATTTGCACCTCTCTGTGTGGTTCAGCAAATTCAGAATGTGCAGGTCAGCCAAAGAGGCACCTTCTTACAACAGGATGGAGTGTTTTTATTAGTGCAAAAAGACTTGTTGCTGGGGATTCAGTTCTCTTCATCTGGTATAGTGGTTTTCCAGACCATACTTATATGCATTCTCTGTTTGTTTATTTACAACCATCTCTGTTATTACTAGTATTAAGTATGCTTCTTTGCTCAGGAATGAAAATAATCAGTTGCTTCTGGGTATCCGGCGTGCTAATCGTCCACAAACTGTTATGCCTTCATCAGTTTTATCCAGTGATAGCATGCATATAGGCCTCCTTGCAGCTGCAGCTCATGCTGCTGCTACAAACAGCCGCTTTACAATATTTTATAACCCAAGGTACCTGTTGGTGCATTTCTTATGATCTGAAATTTATTAAATTTTGACATTTATCATATGGTTTAAGGGCAAGCCCTTCAGAGTTTGTTATACCACTAGCCAAGTATGCAAAGGCAGTTTATCACACTCGTGTTTCTGTTGGAATGCGTTTTCGGATGCTTTTTGAAACTGAAGAATCAAGCGTTCGCCGGTGTGTTGAGATCTTTCTCCCCTGAAACTCAGTTTTTTAGCTCTCTTATTGAAACTTGATGCAGCAGAATGTTCTCTTAGGACAACTAATACTTTTAAATTCTACTTTTTTTGGTCGATGTGTATGTGCTAATTTTTGGTTGGTTATACATTCTAATGTCTCACTGTCTTGTTTTTAGTTACATGGGAACAATAACAGGGATAAGCGATCTGGATCCAGTTCGTTGGGCAAATTCACATTGGCGTTCTGTGAAGGTACTTATTCTGCAAGAGCATTTGTTGCCTCGTTCTGATCCTTTAGGTTATGTAGTATAGATAAATCCTCTTTAAAAAATTGTTTTGTTGAAGTTACTCATAAGTCCCTTCTCTTTCTACACATATAGGTTGGTTGGGATGAGTCGACTGCTGGGGAAAGACAGCCAAGGGTGTCACTTTGGGATATTGAGCCCCTGACAACGTTCCCAATGTACCCATCTCCTTTCCCTCTCAGACTAAAGCGCCCTTGGCCATCAGGGCTACCCTTTCTGCATGGTAGGCGTTTGCTTTTTGATGTACTTCCTTTTGTCACGCCTTGTTAGACTTTTTGCTAAGTCTCTGATTGATCTATTAAGGTGGAAAGGATGATGAACTGGGCTTGAATTCTCCATTTATGTGGCTTCAGAATGGTGATCGAGCAATGCAAGCATTGAATTTCCAAGGGCTTGGAATGACACCTTGGATGCAGCCCAGGTTTGATGCTTCTATGCTTGGTCTACAGCCTGACATTTATCAAACAATGGCTGCTACAGCTCTTCAGGAAATAAGAACAGTGGATTCTCCAAAACAGGCATGTCCTGGAGTGCTGCAATTCCAGCAACCACAAACAATAACCAGCAGATCAAATCCTCTATTAGCTAGTCAAATTCTGCAGCAAATGCAGCCTCATGCTCAGCATGCCTTCTTTAAGTCTCTCCAGGAAAACCAGGGTCAAAACCAAGGCCAGTCTCAATTACTTCAGCATCAATTGCAGCGTTGCCAGTCACTTAATGATGCTCAGCAGCAGCTGCAGACATCATCATTTCAGCAGCATCATGAGCAGCAAGCATTACAGCAGCATCATGATCAGCAAGCATTACAGCAGCATCATGAGCAGCAATCATTACAGCAGCAGCAGCAGCGACTGCAACATTTACAGCAGAACCAACAGCAGCAATTACAACAACAGCAGCAGCAACAGCAGCAACGGTTGCAGCAGCAGCAATTACAACAGCAGCAGCAGTTGCAACGACAGCAGAGTCAATTACAACAGCAGCAGAGCGCATTGCAGCAACATGAGCAGCAGAACCAATTACAGCAGCAGCACCAGCAACAGCAACAGCAACAAATGCAGCAGCAACGACCGTCTAACCATCAGCAAATTCCTAATGTAGTTTCAGCCATGTCTCAGCTAAGTTCAGCTTCTCAATCCCAATCTTCAACCTTGCCGATACCATCTTCATTTGCTCAGCAGAATTTCCCGGACGCCACTAGTAACCCGGTACCCAAATCTGTTGTTTCTCCTCTGCATAATCTTTTGTGCTCGTATTCATCTGAGGAAACATCAAATATTCTTAGTATACCAAGAAGTAGCCCACTAATCAACTCGGGTATCTGGCCATCTAAGCGGTTAGCTGTTGAGGCCATGGTTCCTTCTGGGGCTCATTCAATTCAGCCCCAGGTTGAACAGTTAGGTCCTCTCCAACCTAATATTTCTACTAACTCGTTTGCATTGCCACCATTTCCTGGAAGGGAAACCTCTCTAGACCAGGAAGGTAGCACTGATCCCCAAAGCAATCTGCTTTTTGGTGTCAACATAGACTCCTCTATCTTAATGCGGAATGGCTTGTCAAGCCTCAGGAGCATAGGCAGTGATACTGATTCAACAACCATGCCATTTGCTACTGGAAATTTTCTGGGCACCAGAGGAACTGATTTCCCATTGAATCAGGCACTGCCAAGTTCGAATTGCGTAGAAGAATCAGGGTTTTTGCAATATCCTGTGGATGCAGGCCAGGTTAACCCACAAAGTGGAACCTTTGTAAAGGTGAGATGCTTTCCATCCAGAGCGATCTGCTAAATCATAATATTTTTATGGTTGTGTTTGAATTTTGAACTGCACCTTAATCTTGTTGAGCTGATACTGCATAACTATTAGTACATGTCAAGAAATGTTTGGTAAACAAACCGGAGCAAAAGACAAGATTGTTTACCTTTGACAATTACTTCAATAACTACCCTGTAGCTAAGAGTATTTTAGGTTATGCTGTCATGAACCTTCTCTAGGTTTGAATGATGTCTGTTAATTCCTAAAGGTTTACAATTTTATCGAATGTATGAAATCTCGGGATTGATCTTGGATCTTATTTGCCTCTATTGGTATCCATATTGGGAGTTTTTGAAGTTTTATAGCTTTGGGATCAGAAGTGCAGTACATATAATAAGTTAGCTTTGGATCACAAGCTTTCTATGTATGGGATTCTTATTTTACCTTTCACAAATTTTTCACTAGGAAGTCAACTCTTGGTAAAAGCTAGCTCAAAACCTTATACCTCTTATATAATACTCATTGCATTTAATATCAGTCTATTAGTTTGTTCTATTTTTTTTTTGTATCTTTTTTTATCTAATATAGTAGTGTCCATCTGGTCCAGCTAGGTCAAATCGGCTTAAAATCTTATAAAATATGAGTGATATGTATCAAGATGACCCGATGTTTGATTTTATCTATTATCTTCATCTTCTTTCATTCACGGCTTGAAAAGGAATCAAAATTTTATCTGACCTGGGTTTGTCTTTGCTTCTTTATGCTAGCAGTTATATTTGTATATGGTTTGCAACTCACTATTAGCCAGGACTCAAGGGGGACTAGATCGATGTAAAAGCCTGTTTTCTGATGTTATATGCAAGTTTTGACTATGCCGTATGTTGCTGTGTAATGAATTGGCTGAAAATTTTGCTATTTTTTCTAGGTTTACAAATTGGGGTCTTTTGGTAGGTCACTAGATATTACCAAATTCAACAGTTACCGTGAGCTCCGCAGTGAGCTTGGGCGTCTGTTTGGCCTTGAAGACCAATTGGAAGACCCTGTGAGATCAGGCTGGCAGCTTGTATTCGTCGACCGGGAGAATGATGTTCTTCTCCTTGGCGATGATCCCTGGCAGTAAGTTCTCTTTCTTCTTTTTGAGTTTTATTTGTGTTTTTTTATTTCTAGGATTTCTTTTACTTTCATGATGCTATTGTTGATCTGGAATGCTTCAAAAATCTATGGACTGAGTTATAGGAAAAAATATGGGTCAAATGATATTACACTAACCCTTAAAGAAAAAGAAAAAGAAACTTGAAACGTATCATTACATGAAATTTATGTTAAAGATGATTATAATCAATACTTGCTTTGTATCTATTAATAAACCTGGAGTATGTTCCTTTCAAGTGAATTTGAATGTTGTAAGGGCTAAGATATCCAAGCACCATATTGATTGCCAATGCTGATACTATCTGGATGCATGTGCTGCACCTGATTTTAGGAAGAACCCTCTTTTTGCTTGGTGATGGTGATAGGACAAAGTGCCTATGTCAGTAGCCAGTATCGTATTATGCGATATACCGTTAGAAGAAACAGTACCTAGATATAATTTGATTAAAATACTGAAGCAGAAATGAAATACCAGGTAGCAGATAATATTTATTTAAAACATCACATAACGGTAGCATGAATCTTTTGCTTCTGTAAGTATGAATATCATCTGACTTTAATTAAATCAGGAAGACAATGTTTTTGTTTTTTCAATCTATATGGTTTGGCTATGTGCAACAAAGACCACAAATGCATCAATTAGTAGTGATAAGATTATGATTAGTGGACCAAGAACTCGAGTTAGACTGAACAGAACTTGGTGCGAAGCAATTAAAAAGATACGGTAGCTATTAACTTAATGGAGGAGATACACCTAATATGCTTCATGTAGCTGGCCCTAGAAATTTTGAGTAAAGGCGTCGTTGTTGTTATTGAATGTGTATGCATTTGCTTAGGACTAATACTCTAAATCAATGGTGCACACTTATGTAGTATCTGTACCGTGTGCTGTTTATCGAGAGTCTGGGTTTGTCTTGTACCTTGACCCCAACTTGTGATTCTTTCAGAGAGTTTGTAAATAGCGTCTGGTGCATAAAGATACTGTCGCCTCAAGAAGTGCATCAGATGGGAAAGGAAGATGATGAACTTCTAAACTCAGTCCCGATGAAAAGGCTCTCGAGTGTCAGTTGCGATGACTACATGAGCAGGCAGGACTCGAGAAACATGACCAGTGGGATCACATCCGTAGGCTCTTTAGACTACTGATGAAGAAGAGATACTGAAGAGATTCAGAATCATATAAACTCTTACCGCATCCAGTGAGTTTTTAAACTATGCATATCTGTATTGTATGTCTATGTATCTTTATAATGTCTTTGATATACAGTACCAATAGTGGTATTTGTTTCTAGCAGTAGATTCAAGTATTGACCTCTTTGCACGTCAGGAGACTGAAGTCACTTTTTCTAAAATCTTGGGGCAATCTTTTGAGAGAGAGTGCAATCTTTTGGAGTTTAGTCTCTTTCTCACTTTTATTCAACACATCTTGTCCACTCATTTCTAGATCAATTATCTGTCCTTATCCTTCAGAGGGGTGAAGCACAATCCAGCTCAGCCCCGACTTATGAGAAATTCATTCTTTTTCTGCTCAAAAGTAGTGGAACCTATTTTCGTTCTTGTGTTGTGATTTTCAATAGAATTTAAAAAAGAAATGGAGAAAACACATGGTATATCTTGTCCTGTTTATTTTGGATGAAAACAAGTGCTTCGTGGTCCTTTGCTTTATAAATAATTAATACGATAGATTGTATTTTATTTTTGCTTGAAATGCTCTATGACTATTTATTAAAGGACAAACTGACAAAACCCCTCCTTAAAATATTGGTCCCTTAACTTATCCTTTAAAGTATTAATTTACGCTGTGCATCGGCTTGATGTGGTCATTTTTTTGGGTCCACAATTAAATTTTTAATCTATCGTGTTTTTTTTATATGCATTTTTTGTATTTTTTTGCTATTCAAAAAATGATTTTCCAGTTCCCAAAAAGGAATAAAGGATAAAACGTTTCAAGGAAAGTATTTGAGAAATTTTTGATTTAGAGAGAAAGGAGACATACTGAGAAAAATCCATGAAAATGTGCCAAAAAAATATTGTCACGTTGATCTGTTAAATATATTTCAATAGTTGGTAGAATCGATCTTGTCCTTTATTAAATAATAAACTGACTATGGTTTTTTAAAAAAAAAAAGGAGGAAGAGAATCTGAATCTGTGCAATCCATTGTGGTCCTGAATTCAATTACGCATATGATTATCAACGAGTCTTTCCTTCTCTCTCTGTCTTTACAGAAAGAGGAAGAGAGAGGGAAAAGAAAATATCTTTAATTGGGCCCGTCTCTATCTTTCAATTAAATTGATGATGATTCTGTGTCGCTCTCATATCTTCCAATGGGCCCGGGTGGGCTTTTTCAAGTCTTTATTATCCGGTAAATTTGTAGCTCCAACTGTTGCCCCTGCATGGCTGCTCTATTTTCTAATCAAGCCACTCACTGTAAAGTTCAGAATGTAGCTGAAAAGGTGGGCAGTGAGAACACACGCCATACGTATAAATTTTTTTTATAGAATAACCCTTCTGAGCTTTGGGGGTGTTGCACATAACCCCCCTAGCTATGGAATTTTTCACAAAAACCCCGTGAATTTTACTTATCTCACCTAACCTTAATGTTAGTAATTTGTAAATAACTAAAATGTCTTTGAGTGAAATAATATTAAACTTTGTCACTTGTCATTTACATGTAACATACATCCTCTCCTACATTTTTAGTTTTTTTTTCTCTCAAGAAAAGTTTAGTGATCTGAGATAAACAGTTATGTGAGATAAACAAAGTTTAAGGGGGTTATATGCAACACCACCATTTCTTTCTTTTTTTCTTCTTTTTTTAAACCAAGTTTAGGGGGTTTATATGCAACACCACCCTTTCTTTCTTTCTTTTTTTCTTGTGGAATTATAATCTACTAAACATTTGGATGTAAAGTTAAAACAGCTGTTTTGTGTGACAAGATTACTGTTTGGGCGTCACGCTAAAGCAAGCATGGGTAGGCCTGTCCAAACGGGCCGGCCAGGCCCAGATTTTCGGGCAAAATGCCTAGCCCGGACCCGGGTGTCCGGGCCGGCCCGGATTTTTTAATTTATTTGATTTTTTGGGCAAAAATTGCTAAAAATTAGATTAATCTTATTATATTTATATAAGTTTGTATTAGTATATATTTACATATTAGTATATAGCTATATATTATATATACATTTATTATATGTAAGTATATTGTATATACTTATAAGTTATAACTTGAGAGAGAGAGAGAGAGAGAGAGAGAGAGAGAGAGAGAGAGAGAATCACATAAGTATATATTACTTATTTATAAATCATTATAATATAGCTATATATGTATTTGTTACATACTTATATTATGCTTATTTAAGTATAGTTATATACTTATATGATATACTTATATATATATATATACTAGATGCAATATACTTATATATAATTATACTTATGTGTTTATATAAAACTAGATTTTATGCACGCATTGCACGTGGTTAAATATCATGATTAATTATTTTTGGTTTATTTTCTTACTAAAATTTATTCCTTGGTTACATTTTGATAGTTTTGCTCACTTATGTCTCTAAACTTTAGCATTGTGATTATTTATTTATTTTTATGTTTGTTTGAATAAGCTACACCCAATTTAAATTTTAATGTTGATAATTGAATTGTCGGAAACAAATGTAATCCAAGCCAATTTAAATTTTCATGTTATTTGGACCGACATGAAACCAAGCTTGACTCGAGAAAGTATATCACTGCAAAAATCAAAACACTTGAAAAATAGCATTATAAAAGGAAGATGAATAATAAAACCAATAAACCAAGATGATTGATTTAAAGTGGGCTAAAATGAGAAAAGAGTTTATAAATAAAATCATAAACTAAAGATTAATGATAACTTTAGTACACTTTTATATGATAAAACATCCACATAAGCATATAAAAGTACTAAAAAGTTTATGAAAATCTCTTATAAAGATTCCTAATTTTACTCAAAAAATTAAATTATTCTATAATAACTCGTAAAACATTGACTTTTATTTCTTTTGTTTTATTTTTTATTGAGCCAAGATCAATCATTCTTCATCTTTATCTTTTTCCGGTAATTCTAGAGTAGTGTGTTCATCGTTTATATCGATTGTGATATCAGTCGGAGTGAATTTTTGTATTGTTATCTTTCCATGAGCTCATTCATCTTTTATCTTCTCGTCTAACTTCAAGAAAGAAGTTGAATGTATTCAGATGTTCAATACAAACTTCTAAAAATACTGGACTTTGAATTTTTTTTCAATGAGAACAAATGTTAATTTCATATATATGAAATTTTTGTGTTTTAATTTATTACTTAAATAAGGTTAGGAGTTGCCTCTTTTTCTCTGCAATGAATTCTTCTGTTGTACATCGAATAAGAGTTTTTGCTGCGTCAATAGTGTTACATTTGCTCTGTCTGTGTCATTTTCCACAAGGATTTGAATTAAATACTTGCATTTTTTATTGTCAATTTGCTTTAGATTATAATGTTAATATTTAATTTTGATATATTTATTTCATGAATAAGGGATGTTACTTAAACATTGGTACTACGTCATCGGCGATTCTACAACATTTATCATTTAGACACTCATTATTAGCATCTCTGTCCACTTTCTTATTATAGCCTTTGCATTCGTAGAACCATGGCTCGACTCTATCGTAAATAGTAGTTATCTTTACCTTAAAGGTGCAATAGCTGTCTCAGATATTGGTAAATTATTATTAGGTTTAATTGTATGAATTTTAGAATAGGTTTTCTAAGATCATACCTATTTTGAATATTGTGATGGTTGCATATGTCGGTAATTTGAATTTCCGTTATATTTATAAAGAGGCTTAATGGAGATACTTTTGTCTTGGCAGATAATTCTGAATGAACCCCAGATATTAGCTTTAAAATATAATATTTTTAGTTCTATGGATATTTACTTGGTTTACTTAATATTCTCTTATTTATTCAAAGAAGTTATATCTTTGGGTTGATATATATTATTGACATAAGTTATGATGACATGCATATCTCCTCTACAAATTTAAGACGATATAAGGTAAATTTTATATTTAATGGCCTTTAATAAAAATTTTAGTAATGAGATATGTTACCTTCATATTTAGAGATCTTGAAATCTAATAGTGCTATTACATCATTATGTTTGATCGTGTCTTCAAGAATTGATCATTCGTTATTAATCATATCCCCAAATAAAGTCGCACGCAGTGGTCATGATCTTGTATAAGAAAAAGAAAAAGAGCAATTTTATATATTTTGCTTACGCAGAGTCATGACATACTAATTTTTCTTGTATCTTCCATAAAGAATATTTTTATAATTGAGACAAAGTCCATATGTTCTTTAAGGGAACTCACTGCTTCTTTGATACATATGCTTTATTTTAATATCAATTGAAGTGATTCATGGACGCTCCCGAATTTTGGGTTTATTTCCTTCATTTTTCCATTTAAAATAGAAACAACTTTATTCTTTTAAAGAATAGTGTGAACTTTTGATAGTTACTCTATAGATAAATCTTAGTAGTTTTACCCTATAAATATTATTAACATCAGAAATTAATGTTTATAAATTATAGTCGATTAGCTAAGCTATTATATTATAGTCTTTTATCGCTTTATGTGTTTTAGTCTTTAATCAATTAATGGTACTTATGTATTTTTGTCGCTCTAACTTGTTAGTAAAATTATATGTAGTTACTTTAATTTATACAAGGACGCTAAGTTTTAATCTATAATATATTTTTTAAAATTTTATTCCTTAACTGGATATTTTTAATCTATTGTTATTGTTAGTTTTACCAAAGATTAACTTAGACTACTTTTAGATTCGAAAAAGGATAGTAAACCATAAATTGAAAGTTAAATTTTTATATCTTAATGAAAGAATATCAAACAATTACTTTTTTTTTTTTGCCAAGTTTTGAAATTTTCGCTATTTTTTGTGATTTTCAACTTTTGAGGGTGTGTTTTGCAATTTTAAAACTTGGGAGCATTTTTTAAAATTTTAAATTTTAAGTTGGATGCTTGCAATTTTCATATTTTATATGTTGGTGATATGTTTTCAAATGTCAAGATATTTCTTAGAACTCAAATTTTGAGGGTGTTTTTGTAATTATTGAAACTTTGGGTTGTTTTTAAAAATTTAAAATTTTAGTGGTCTGCTGATAATTTCCAGATTTGATGTGGACTGGTTATATGTTTTAAAATTTTAGAGTTTTTTGTGATTTTTAACTTTTAGAGATTTTTGCAATATTTATAACTTTGAGGTTATCTTTTGCAAATTTTAAATTTTCAGTGCTTTTTATAATATGAACTTTTGAGGGTGTTTCTACAATTCTTAAAATGTTGAAGGTGTTATTTGTAAATTTTAAATTCCTGAGATTGCTGTTAATTTTAAGATTTCATGTTTGTTACTTTAAGTTTTGAAATGTCGAGGTGTTTTGCATAATTTTAAACTTTTGAGGGTATCTTGCACAAATTTTGAATTTTTTCTTTTTGTTTTGTAAAACTTCATGTATTATAGTATGTTAGCTATGTATGATTACTTTACCTTAACAAACTAATACCGTGCAGTTGTTTTATATATTTTATTAATCTTTTTTTAAAATTGTTGAGTTATAGGTAGTTCACGGGATATTAGGATAGGATATAATTGTGATTAGGATAGATTAAGATTTCATATATTTTATTAATCTTATTTTTGTAAATTGTTGAGCTAGAGGTAGTTCACGGGATATTAGGATAGGATATAATTGTGATTAGGATAGATTAAGATTTAAATAAAATATTTAAAATAGTGAAGGGTAATATTGACCATTTGTAGCCTTTGCAATCGTAGAACCATGGCTCAACTCTATTATAAATGGTAGTTATCTTTGCCTTAAAGGTGTAATAGCGTATCAGTATATTGGTAAATTATTATTAGGTTTAATTGTATGAATTTTAGAATAGGTTTTCTAATATCATACATCTTTTGAATATTGTGATGGTTGCATATATCAGTAATTTAAATTTACATTACATTTATAAAGAGCCTTAATGAAGATGCTTTTGTCTTGGCGGCTTATTCGAATGAGCCCCATATTAGCTTTAAAATGTAATATTTTTTATTATGGTACATGGATATTTACTTGGTTTAATTACTATTCTCTTATTTATTCAAGAAGTTGTATCTTTGGGTTGATATATATTGTTGACATAAGTTATGATATGAGCATATCTCCTCTGTAAATTTAAGACAGATATAAGGTGAATTTTATATTTAATGACCTTTAATAAAAAGTTTAGTAATGAGATATGTTACCTTCATATTTAGAGATCTTAAAATCTAATAGTGCTATTACATCATTATCTTTGATTGTGTCTTCAAGAATTGATCATTCGTTATTAATCATATCCCCAAATAAAGTCACACGCAAGTCCATGATTTGTATAGAAAAAAGAAAAAGAGCAATTTTATATGTTTTGCTTACGCAGAATCATGATATACTAATTTTTCTTGTATCTTCCATATAGAATATTTTTTAATTGGGACAAAGTCCATATGTTCTTCAAGAGGAACTCGATCGGTGCTTCTTTGATACATATGCTTTATTTTAATATCAATTAAAGTGATTCATGGACGTTTTGAATTTTGGGTTTATTTCCTTTATTTTTCCATTTAAAATGGAAACAACTTTATTCTTTTAAAGGATATCTCGAACTTTTGATAGTTACTCTATAGATAAATCTTTATATTTGTTACCCTATAAATATTATTAACATCAAAAATTAATGTTTATAAATTATAGTCGATTAATGCTATGCTATTATATTATAGTCTTTTATCAGTTTTATATGTTTTAGTCTTCAATCAATTAATGATACTTATGTATTTTTGCTGCTCCAACTTGTTAGTAAAATTATATGTAGTTACTTTAATTTATACAAATGACGTTAAGTTTTAATCTATAATATATTTTTAAAATTTTTATTCCTTAAATGGATGTTTTTAATCTATTGTTATTTTTAGCTTTTACCAAAGATCAACTTAGACTACTTTTAGATTTTGAAAAGGATAGTAAACCATAAATTGAAGTTAAATTTATATATCTTAAAGAAAGAATATCAAACAATTAATCTTTTTTTGCCAAGTTTTGAAATTTTAGTGCTTTTTTGTGATTTTCAACTTTTGAGGGTGTGTTTTGCAATTTTAAAACTTGGGGAATATTTTTAAAATTTTAAATTTTAAGTTGGGTGCTTGTAATTTTCATATTTTATATGTTGGTGGTATGTTTTCAAATGTCAAGATATTTCTTAGAATTCTAAAATTTTGAGGGTGTTTTTGCAATTATTGAAACTTTGGGTTGTTTTTACAAAATTTAAATTTTTAGTGGTCTACTGATAATTTTCAGATTTGATGTGGACTGGTTATATGTTTTAAAATTTTAGGGTTTTTTGTGATTTTTTAGGAGTTTTTGCAATATTTATAACTTTGAGGTTGTCTTTTGCAAATTTTAATTTTAGGGTGCTTTTTATAAATTAAACTTTTGAGTGTGTTTCTACATTTCTTAAAATGTTAAAGGTGTTATTTGTAAATTTGAAATTCCTCGGAGGTTGCTTTTAATTTTGATTTCATGTTTGTTATTTTAAGTTTTGAAATGTCGAGGTGTTTTGTGCAATTTTAAACTTTTGAGGGTATCTTGCGTAATTTTTGAAAATGTTTTTTGTTTTCTTTTGTAATACTTCATGTATTATAGTATGTTAGCTGCAGATGCTTACTTTACCTTAACAAACTAATACAGTGCGGTTGTTTCATATATTTTATTAATCTTATTTTTAAATTGTTGAGCTATAAGTAGTTCACAAGGTACTAGGATAGGATATAATTATGATTAAAATAGATTAAGATTTCATATATTTTATTAATCTTATTTTTAAATTGTTGAGCTATAGGTAATTCACAGGTGTTAGGATAGGATATAATTATGATCGGGATAAATTAAGATTTAATTAAATATTCAAAATAGTGAATGGTAATATTGACCATGCAAAGATTTTCTCTAATTAGTGCTTTTAAAGGGAGTATGATATACTTATATAACTATAAGTCTATAATATACACATATAAGTATACTTATAACTATAGTATATATACTTATATACTTATATCTTAGTACCTATACTATGGTAAGAGTGTATATATAAGGATGTATAATATAATATACTTGTATACTTACAAGTGTGTGTGTATATATATATATATATATATATATATATATATATATATATATATATATATATATATATATATATATATATATATATATAGCAAGGCTCCAATAAACTTAAGTTGATAGGGAGGAGTGTCACCAACTTTTATATCCATTGATCTTGCTTTGAGATCCGTGAAATCAAGATGCACACAAATCTCAAAGTGGGCTTCATATCTTTCACGGATCCCAAGGCAACATTAATGGATAGAAAAGTTAGTGGATGACTATTCCTATCAACTTAAGTTTATAGAAGATTTGCTCTATATAGAGCAAATCTCCTATAAACTATATATATATATATATATATATATATATATATATATATATATATATATATATAGCAAATCTCCTATAAACTTAAGTTTATAAGGAATAGTCATACACCAACTTTTCTATCCATTAATGTTGCATTGGGATCCATGAAAGATATGAAGCCCATTTTGAGATTTGTGCATCTCTTGATGGCACAAATCTAAAGGCAACATCAATGGATAAAAAAGTTTGTGTCTATTGTTTCCTATAAACTTAAGTTTATAGAAGATTTGCTCTATATAGAGCAAATCTCCTATAAACTATATATATATAGAGTAAGGCTCCTATGAACTTAAGTTCATAATAAATAGTGGTGCACCAACTTTTCTAACCACTCATCTTGTTTTGGGATCCGTGAAAGATATAAAGGCCACTTTGAGATTTGTGCATCACAAATCTCAAGGCAAGATGAGTGGATAAAAAGTTGGTGCACCACTATTCATTATGAACTTAAGTTCATAGAGCCTTGCTCTATATATATATATATATATATATATATATATATATATATATATATATATATATACACACATACTAGCGTACTTAAATATATACAATTATATACATTTAGGACTATTAGGCTATGTCACTTTCCTCTAAAACCATATACAATTAGAAATATATATAAGTATACATTAATGACCATATCATAATATATTATATATAAAATATATATAAATTTTATAACCGGGCCGGGCCGGGCCAGGGTCGGGCTTCACCAACACAACTTGGACCTGGGCTCGGAACCCAGTCGATCCGGATTTTCCAGGCTTTTCCCGAGCCCGGGTTGGGTTTGGACCCGGTCAGATTCGGGCCGAAAGCCCAATTGGACACCCCTAAGCGTGGGCCAAGGATTATGGTAGTGATTATTATTCAAAGCAAACGAGTGAACGAGATTATTCATATCTCTAGGAATGATGCCTATATAGAACCTGTTGCAATAATAATTTATCCACAATCTATTAGGACAGAAATATATTCACATAGATATAGGAAATCCGATTTAAAATCACTTTTCTATCTGCACGAATATGAATATTTGAAATTATTTTTAAAATCAGGGTCCACTCTGGAGTCTCTAATATCATTTATAGTTCCTTTCATTGTATCAAAGCTCTAAAATTTCCAATAAATGTTAAGCATTATAATATTATATTATAATTTTATATTTCGACAAGCAAAACGAGGCAACCAAACATGCTGGGTTATCTACTGGAAAATAGTACAGAGAAATTAAAACCATTGCAAGTGCAAGGAGATTGTACCACAGCACAAATTCAGCACAAATTCATCTGCTCATTAAAAAAATAAAAGGGTTTTTTTCCTAGAAACCATCTTAATAATAGGGTAATTATCACGAAACCAATTTTATTTTCAATTTATACATAAACCACATTTAAAGTTGATTTTTGTTGCAATCAACCACCTCCCAGTTAAATTCTTCACTTAAAACCCAAAATTACCCTTTAAAAACTCACATTCAATGTACATGACTTATTTTTTAGTATTTGGGTCTTATTAGGATACAACTCATGTACCTTGAACTTGAATTTTTAAGCTTATTTTTGATTTTTAGTGAAAATTTGACTAGGAGGTGATTGATTGCAACAAAACTAACTTTAAAGGTAGTTTATGTATAAATTAAAATGAAAGATGGTTTCCGTGATAATTACCCTATTATTATATTATTAAGGTGGTTTCTAGGAAAACCCAAAAAAGCCAAGAATCTCCCAGATTCAACTGTTCAAATCAAAGGAATTTCTAGAATTAAACTATTCTTATGCACACAGAAACATGTAAATAATACTTTATTTTTATTATATTGAAAATTGATGAATACATTAAAAAAAGATGATTATTTGACGAAAGTCTCCAATTGCGACCAACATAAGGTTTTGGGAAACTTATCAGTGTTTCAGGCCTCTGATTAGCATGTGTAATCAGCAATTACCTGCTTGATTGGTCGCAACTGGAGTCTCAACAAAATTAATTAAAACTTTCATGTAAACTGATTGTAACCCCCTCAATCATATCTTCAATAGAACTTCAAACATTGACTATTTTATTAGTATTTAACACAGATAAGTTGCTAATAGGGAGGAGGTTATCTGCAATTCATTCTCATAAAAGTACAAATCTCGAAGTGTTGGTGCTAACAAAATAGTTGAAGGGCGAAAACTGATGAGGTTTATATGAGGGAGTTATCAGCAACTTACCTTTTCATATACAGGGTGGATGCATATGCAAGCTTAGGGGCCCGAAAATTATGGAAAATTACATTCCCCAATTTTAAATATTTGCATCCCGTTTGAATTTTAGTCCTTTTAAGTTGAAATTTTAGCATATTTGTCAAGAATGTTGCTGCTTTATATTAGTTGGAAAAATAGTACTTTTCGTCTGCCCTCTTAAGAAAGTTTTTCTAGATCCGCCATTGTTCATGTAAATGCTGAGTAGAACATATAAATAACATATTGTGGCTATTCAATGTCCGACATTTGATTTTGAACGTAAACATATAAAAGAAATACCATACACAGACCATTTACTTATGTCACATGCTACTATGAATTGCATTGAACAAACACACTATTCCTCATATGAAATTGAGATAAATGAGTAGGAACTACAAGTAAAATAAAGACTCAAAATTTCTTAGATACGGTTAAGATAGGCTGAAGAACTGAAAACTTAACCTCATCAATATTCACCCTTTGAAATGCATTCACTGTTGTTGGCTGCAAAAACACCAACAGTGTAATGAGCTCAGAAATTTCACGTTCAACAATTTACTGATTTCATTATCAAGAAATTAAATTCTCAGAGGACTCCGATTTCAACGTTGATAAACCAAGATCAGACAAGTAAAATAGGTGAAAAAGTATAAATTCGACTCACACTTTCACTAACCAAGATCATCAAAGTAAAATAGGTGTAAAGAATAAATTTTGAAGCGACGTGTATTATAGAACCAGAAAAAGCTGTGAAATTCAACCAACAGGTGAAAACATCCATTCCCTGAGGAATAGCTTCTAATGGATCTTCTGCACATCATGAAAACCAAATATAATGGAATTCAGTAACAAAGTATTGATCACAACAAGTCAAAGCTCTTTTTTCCCTAAAAAATAAGGATAGCTCATACATACATACATACATGCATACATACATGCATACATGCATATGCATCCATGCACATGCATGCATGCATGTATGTATGCATGCATCCGTCCATACACGCGCGCGCGCCCACACACATATACATACGACAGTAAATAGGCATCAATTGCATGCTTATGGACCATGCTAAGAGTTAGATCAAAGCCAATATATTCCCAAGATAGTAAGTAGGCTTATCAGAACATCAAACAAAGCTTTTTTTATAATAACGCCATGTTCCTTACAATAGTTGACCACCAACTTCCCACAAGGTTTGCCATAAGCAACCAAAAATTAGCAAAGACAAGTTCGCAATTGCCATACATAACCAAAAATTATCAAAGGATATCCACAATTGCCACCACATGACCAAATGTCATCCACCAAAAGTTAAAAAATAATTTACAAAAAGAGAAACATAATCCATAGTACCATCACACCCCAAAGATGAGTAGATAGCAAGCTAATAAGGGGGTTGGTGTAGCATGGATGCGGGATGTAACATCGTCCTAAGAAGATTCTTGCGCCTTTCAAATGGAAATCCAAGCAAACACCTTAGCTTCTCTAGTTTCTCAGTTAGAAGTAGATATGCATTATCAAGTTTATCATCCTCAACACCAAGCTCAACCAAATGATTCCAAACATCAACCTCTTCCATTGGAGCGCGTCCACGAGACCTTGAGTACTCAAATGCACTTAATTCCATTGCCTCAGCCACTCTGTTCATGCTCTTTATCATCTCGTGTTCAATAGAAATATCCTCCGATTTCCTACTTTTCTTCGGTGAATTTTCCGTTGATTTGGTCTCAACGGCAGTCTCATATTCATCTTCTTTGCCATTTGGTTGTTGATTATTGATCCCATCAAAACTCTCCAACAAAATTTCTTCTCTAGGAAGCATATCATCAATATCATCAATTGTGAAAGGAACAATCTCATTAATGGCACTGAAAGCCCTCGTTTCTCTTACCTCAGCTACAGGTTCAGCATGCTCTCCATTTGCTCTATCAGCTGCAAAAAGCTGTGAAAGCTTATCATAATTTGGGATAGCCTTGGTCCTCCATTCAGCAACTTCTGGATTGGCCTACGATTGATTTTCAAAGAAAATGATCAGTATGTTTTTTAGGATGAGGGTAGAAAATGATTGATATTACAACAGATAACAGTTAAATTTTCAATACAATAACAACATACCTGAATTAACCTATCCCAAACCTCAGTTTTTGCACTCCACCTATTGCTGCTCTGGTTCCAAGTTAAACCGCTACCACCATTCTTAAACACGTCATAACAAGCTGCCCATTTTGACTTCATATACTTCATACGGTTCTTCACTTTAACCTTATCAAATGGCTTATCAAGAAAGCTTTCTATGAGTTCAACCACTATGTGATTATAAGCTGCTATTGTAAACATACCATTGATTCAATTTCCTATTACACTTTGATGCAAAAAAGCATCAACGAGCTTATCTTCCATAGCAGGATACCATATCAAAGAATTAGCATTCTTTCCCCGAGATGAATCACCTTCCACGTTCCTCCTTTTTGACATTTTTTAATTTACACAATAATGTTAGTAACTAATCAAAAAAATTATTCACAATCTACTGAAAATTGTAATTGAAAGATGATATCATTGTCATGAAAAATAAACCAACATTCATGCTACAAAAATAAGGGATTAAAAAGAAAACAAGACAACATTATCAAGTATAAAACTACAAATATACTGACCTTAAAAAATCCAAATAAATATAGAGATTAGAACACAAACAGAGATTACAATGCAAACTAAAAATACAACTATAATAGACACTAATCACCCATTACAATCTAGCCACATATAATTTTAGACATAAGGGCATGGACATTAATGTCATCATTGTGAATGCATTACAATGTACAGTTAAGCCTGTCAGGTAATGAGCTTATTTTGTTTTTTGATTGCAAAATGATAAGATGCAAAATATTTAAGTTGTAATAACAGTCTTAGAATCAACGTAAACACACATTAGATTCATCACATTCTTTAGCAGAAACATTGTAGTTACGTTGAGAGGTATTCAAACAAGATGCGGAAACAGTTGAATGCGTATAATAATGTCTCAAATCACTGGACATGCATCTCATCAAATCCACATAGGCACACCAAATCTCACAAGAAAGTTCTCTACAGAGGTCATTGCTAAAAAGTACAAGGTGAAGATCTATCCCTGTTATTGGTAATTGTGAGTTGTGACATTATTCACAATTTCACAATTCTAGTGCAAAAGGTATTGTGACAGTAAGATGGTTGATATCTTGTATGCTAAAATCAATCATTGGAACAAAAGATCTTAAACTTGTCAATTTGAGCTCCTATAATGTGGAACTATATCTAATATAGCTGATACTGTTGAAATCCAGATTGCATTAACTTTTTTGGCCAGATCACTTGAATGAATGAGTGCTAAAAAGCTACTAATGCAACATTGTTTGCATCAACGAATTCTTATATCAACCTAAATAAGAATAATGGAATTGTTATGATGTAATTCTTTCAATATAAACTATATTTCAATAACTAATCGAGAGAAGAATTGTCCATTTGTCTTTGTCAATCAAACCCATAAAAATGTCAAAATATATCCTACACTTCAGAGCATGTTTGGCATCTTGGTCAAAGCGGATTATAATCCACCTTTTGGATTATAATCCTATCTTGCATGTTTCGTAACCACTTTTTGAGTGAATTATTTTGGATTATAATCCATCAAAATATAACCTCGAACTCTTCAGTTATTTTTGGGTGGATTATAGTCCATATGTTTGATTAAGAAAATGCCTATTACTTTTTCACCTCCTTTTCTTTTCCTTTCTCTCCTCACCATTTTAGTTTGTTTTGTCATTTAAAAAAAACCTATGGATTTTAAACCACCTTCTTTATCAAACTCCTAAAAATTTAATCTATTTGGGTTACAATCTACCAATAGATTATTACACAAGTGGATTACAATCTAGAATTGTGAAATATGCCCTAAGTTTCAAGCTAACACCGAGTCTGAATACATCATGACTTGTGCAAGTTTATCATGTTTGCATCATGTTGTGAATTAAGCATCAACATCAAGGAGAAAATTAATGACAAACAAGAAATTATGAAAAAGATGACTATAACAATGGTCACACTTTTTTGACATCATATTCCCCTTCTTAAAGTTTTATTCTGATAATGAGAATACAGATATGTAGCTAGCAAAGTTAAGGTATTACCTTGATTCTATGAACTTGCAAAATAAGTCCTCAAAATTGATTTAAGATGCTTTTAAACCATCACTCTGCCAAAAATAAACAAATAAACAAATAAATAAATAATCAGAAAATATGGTTTTTGTTAGCAAATCTAATACAAGATGGGAGACATTATAAATTTGTAACTCTGATAGAGAAACAATTGAACTGTTACATTAATGTCAAGCTTGAAAGTTACAACAAGATGATTGCTCGGTTGTTCATAGTTAGAATAAAGCAAGCTATGAAATGACAAATAATGAGAAAAAACTGAAAGTAGCACAAAAATTTGAAATGATTGTTAAAGAATGTCTAAGTTGGGAAACAGAACTACTCACCAGCAACATAAGTTTTAGGCTACCTTATAAAATGGACCGTTGCCACTTAATTATGTAAGAGAATGTATGGCTACTCTAGTGATGCCAAAGCATCACAATTTTTTTTCCTATGTCTTAGTGTAAGAGACGTAGAATAGTGTAAGAGACACAGAAGAATTAACCCAATAAAAGCTAGATATCCCTTATAAACTCATAATTGATTCCTCATTTAGTCAATGTGGGATTAAATGGACCCTAACAAATTGCGATGCTTTGTTAGTCCCGGTGCTTGCACGAGCTAGCTTTGCACTAGTTTAATCCCAACAATCTCAATGTAACACAATATGGTTTTGCACTAGACTAGTCCTGAGTAAACATTGCAATGCGGACGTCACCATCTGTTAAGAGGGAGGAAACTTAAACTTCTCACTCCCCATTTAGTCAACATGATGAGAGTAAAAATGGATCGTATAACTTATGAAGTATATAGAGAATACATCATTAAAATATCATAATAATCATAGGGGCTTTGGACTCCTTGAAAAAAATAAAAGCATTGGGGGTTATAATACAATCATAGATTCATAATATTCATTGTTCACAATGGGGTCAAATGCAAGATCCTATTGAAGCCATTGATATACTTTGAACAAATTAGGGAAAAAAATATTTTTTTTCCAAAATGACACCTCGAGTTTGGCTTCAGAACGAAACACGGGCATCGTCTTGTTGAATCCATTGATCTTGAGATTTGAGATTCTGACATTTGACTGTGAATTTGAGCCGTAGTGTGACCTATAAGGTGTTTTATGCATTTTCATGCTACTGGGCTACAATATTCGTAGCCGTAGTGTGACCTATAAGGTGATTCTTACAACTATTTAAATAATTCATCGAGAATTGAGATTCTGACATTTGACTATGAATTTGAGAAAACGGTATTCTTTTGGTTTTGCACAAAATGCAATACTCTATTTTCTTTCTCGATATTTACCATGATTTCAGAAAGTCTGATTCAAAAATTTATGACAGTATATTCAGTTTGCACATAAGAAAGAATTTTAAAATATTACATTCTTTCTTGAAAATAATAATAATGTGTTCTTTTACACAATATTTTGTCATTTCAAAGTTTCAGGTGCAAAACTTATAATTCACTATTCCTGAGAATAGATAAATAGGATCTCTAGTGGGAGATGTTCTCACTTAGCCCTAGCTCACCCCTGTCATTTTCAAATTTTTTATAAATCCGACATAGCTACACATGTAAGCTGAACTTTTAGTTGTCGCATATTGTTAGGAGGCATTATATAGAAAAGCCTCTCTTTTGTGTTATGTACAACTAACCAATGTGTTTTAGTTTTGTAAAATGCTTGTAACGATGAGCTTTTGGGTTGCACGTTCTGATTTCATATATATAGTTGCTCTGAGCTTCTATCATCAGTAGGTTTATATATTTTGATAAATGCTATGTGAAATGAAGTGTCAGGCTTGACACGTGCATGAGACTTGTCTTGTGCACGGGTCGCTGCTATCACGTACTCATATCTATCATCTGCTGCGGTTTTGGGGCGTGATAGTAAGATGGTATCAGAGCCTAGGTTTTGATGTTAGGAGCCTTGTAGGATGCGTTAGCATCGATGAGCTTTTGGGTTGTACGTACTGATTTTATATATATATTTGCCCTAAGCTTCTATCATCAATAGATTTATATATTTTAAGAAAAGCTATGTGATATGAAGTGTCGCTTGACACGCGCATGAGACTTGTCTTGTGCACGGTCGCTACTATCGCATACTCATTATCCATCATCCGCCGTGGTTTTGGGGCTGATAGTAAGATGGTATCGAGCCTAGGTTTCATGTTATGAGCCTTGTAGGATGCGTTAGCATCGATGAGCTTTTGGGTTGTACGTACTGATTTTATATATATATTTGCCCTAAGCTTCTATCATCAATAGATTTATATATTTTAAGAAAAGCTATGTGATATGAAGTGTCAGGCTTGACACGTGCATGAGGCTTGTCTTGTGCACGGGTCGCTACTATCGCATACTCGTATCCATCATCCGCTGTGGTTTTGGGGCGTGATAGTAAGATGGTATCAGAGCCTAGGTTTCGATGTTATGAGCCTTGTAGGATGCGTTAGCATTGTGTATGTAAGCTAGATGAATGTTATCGTATTAATTATTATGTGACCTATATGTATACATATATGTACCTTATAGTGAGGTCTTCTTGGATATATTTAAGGTGATACATGTAAGGTTTAGCTAGTTATGATTTTAGTGCCTTGTGTTGCCATAATACATATATATATGCATGGGCAACAAGCATCCACTCCCTACGACCAAGATCCAAGTGAGAGTAACCTGAAAGAGACCGAGTCTAGAGAAGAGAAATCGGAAGAGGAGTCTAACTCTAGTAGCTCCTCTTCTCAGAGTTGGTTATGGTTGTAGGAAAAATTGTGATAGAAGAATATATAGGTAGTTTTTGTTTCTTTTTTGGTGTATATAGATACACATCCTGGTAGAAACTTGTGTATACATGTAATTCATACATACTGTAAGTATGTATAGATCAAAAGTTAAATATCAATGAAATACTTTTGGTTTATGGGTATTGATTTATATTTGCGGTGATAACCAATGATTGAATTAATAGATTTGAATCTTATATATATATTGGACTAGTTAGAAAATTGCCTCTTGGTTGACCTATAAACATTTTGCTATCTATAGGAAGAAATGGCTACTGGTAATGATCAAACCCCTCCAAACAAAGATAATGATCTCAACCAAACAATTAATGAGATGACAAGATCTAGAGTTACGCGCTCATCAACTTTATGAAAATAGACATCAATACACTTATGGAGTTACTGCAAGCAGTGATAACTATAGTCACTAGACAACAAGATCAGATTGACCGTAACTAGACAACTGGCCATAACAATGAGCATTCAAAGCTAAGGAGTGTTATGGTGGAATTTAAGAAATTATCATCACTAACTTTTGAGGGAACAACTGATCCAATGAAAAGTATCATGGAATGAATTCAAAAATATTTTCAATGAAAAGTATTTTTCCCTCGACCATTCATAAGCAGAAGGAACAAGATTTCCGAAGACTAGAGTAGGGTAATAAAACAGTAGCTGAATATGAGGAGGAGTTTGCGTATCTATCAAAGTTTGTCTCTCACTTATTGATTAAGGAAGAGGATAGAGCTCATCGTTTTGAGGAAGGACTCTGACCAGATATCAAGAAGATGTTAGCGCATTTGAACTTCCTACATATGGAGAGGTGTTTAAGAAAGCCATGTTAATTGAAAAAAAATGAGATAGATACAAAACCAAAGAATGAGGCAAGTAACACCGTTTCAAGAAAATGGTTTTCGCCATATAACCATAGTGGGGAAAATAGGAGTTGGAGAAACAAAAGACAACAAGTGGTGTGTAGAGAAGAGCCATTTTGTAACCAACAAGTTGTGAGATGTCACGTGAGTCACAAGCTTAGGCATGAAGGGAAGGATTGTTGGAGAAATACTGGTGCCTGTCTCAAGTGTGGGCAAAGAGATAATAAGATTGCCAACTGCCCCAGAAAGCAACACACTCAAAATATTTTTCAGACTGGTCATACCAGTAGAGAGAGTAAACACCCCAAGGCAAGGCTCGAGTGTACACCTTGACTGAGAAGCAGGCAGAAGCTAATCCAAATGTTGTGACAGGTATGATACTTTTTGCATCTTCTTTTGCTCGAGTACTTTTTGATTCTGGTGCCTCATATTCCTTTATTACTTCACAGTTTGTTGAGAAGAACAAATATTCATGTGATACTCTAGAATAAGAATTACTTGTTAATACACTTAGGGGTAGTTTATTAGTATCAAATCAAGGATATAGGAGCAAAGTCAATATTATTGACAAGGAGCTCCCAATAGAATTTGTAGTGCTGGAGATGCATGACTTTGATATCATGTTAGTGTTTCAAATCTTTTGAATTACAATTAACACAGATTACAAATATTCAAAGAGAAACAAAAAAAATTTATATTTCCTAGGTCCTTTTCTGTGTGCTGATGGAGTGTTGATCTTGTACTCCGTTGATGGTCCGACTAAGATGATGGGTCTCTTGTTATTGATATCTGATTTGGTTGCTTAGAAGATAGCTCATTCTTCTCTTGGAACTAAATATCAAAAAGAAAGAGAGAAAAGGTTAATTCTGTGCGTGTATGGGGGTGTTCGATCTCTCAGTTGGTGATCCTCCTGAACGAACAATCTCCTCCTCCTCTTATAGGCTGAGAGAGAGAGAGAGAGAGAGAGAGAGAGAGAGAGAGAGAGAGAGAGAGATAATGACATTTAATTATAGATTAAGTGGATATTAAAGTAGGAGATAATGAGGGAGCATTTATTCCCTTGAGAATAGCTCTCAAACGTCTGATTAATGAAGTTCGCTGATTAATTGGTTGGCGAAGCTCGCTGGAAGTGTTTGGGCGAGGCTCACTTGGACGTGGGTGAGCCATCACTTATGAATCATGGGTGATGTGGCCCGCGTGGGTAGTTGCGAGCAAAGTTCGCTGATATCAAATGGCAAACTTCACGTGGCTCATTTTTGACTTGTTTGGACTGAGCTGAAGTGGGTTGTATGGCGATGTTCGCGTGCTTGTTCGAGCGAGCTTCGCTATAGCCTGTTGTGGGCTTGACTTTGGGCCCATTTGAAGTGTTTAGCCCATGGGCGTTCACTTTTTGGATCCAAGCTTAACATTAGCCTGGATAGAATATATTTTTAACCATATACAAGATCCCCCCCAAAGTTTTTTCAGATCCTACATTTGACTTGTAGCAGAGATTGAAATACTTTGGGTAATAGCTAGAGCCTAGAGGTGTACTATTGAAGTTCGTAAGCTTTATTATTGGGGCGAAGTCAAGAAATCGACGAGGTTCAGCTAATTTTGAATATCGACGGGATTCGCCTTACTTTGAGCTATGTGGGTGAAGATCGTCGATTAGCGACATTCACTAGCTGGCGATGGTCATTAAGATTACGCCTTTGGATTCACACTGTGATCTACGGCTAGGATCTCATGATCAAAGATTTACAAGATTCGCTGTAGATTTCACTGATTTTTAGGCTAAGATTTAGCCTCTTTGTTCGGTCCAATCACATCTTAAAAGATGTGATTTTTTTAGAAGTTTGGATTTAGAAAAGGCTATAAATAGATCTATTTCCTTTCGAATTCTTCATCTCCATCTCCTCCATCTCTAAGTCTTCATCGCTTAGATCGGAGATGCTTCTCAATAGAGGAGCTGAAATAAAATAGCTTCGACAGGAGCTTGCCCAAGCAAGGGGCAATCAAGCGGATGAACTTCGCATACTCCGCCGACTGGTGGATTTGCTATCGGCTGAGAAGGCCAAGCTTGAGTAGATCGTCGAGAATCAATCGAAGGCTTGGGGCGAGTTGAATCGTGATAGAGACGCTTGGAGCTTTGAGTGCCATGCTCTACGTAAGGCCATTCGATGGCTGAGATGGCGGCTGAAGAAGGACCCATGGATCACCCAAATCTAGGAGAGGAATATTGATCTTAACTTGCTTGAAAGTTTCTAGAATTTTCTCCTCCTGAGGGGAGTGTTTCCTAGGCCTGAGTCTATCTGGGTAAGGAGCAACTGGTTTAAACCGATCAAAATTAGACTCTGGTTCAGATTCTGGGTCATCAGAAGGGTGTGATTTCTGAGTAGAGACATAAGAAGGAGAGAGAATTTGTTCTGGTTCAAGGGTTTCACTTGGAGGCATTCTAACCTGATTATCGACCTGTTTACCTGACCGTAGTGAATGGATTGCATTCACTTGAGCTTGGTAGGTTGAACTTGATCCCGTGTCCTTCGGGTTGGGCACGGGTTGACTCGGAAATATTCCTTTCTCTCTCTCACTCACAGCACTAGCTAGTTGTCCAAGTTGGACTTCTAATCTAGCTATGGCTTGAGTGTTAGAAGTAAGAATTTGTCTGGTTGATTGCATAAAGGTATTCAAAGTGTTGGATATTTGAGTCAACAAGTTGGTGGTTTGTGTAGAAGCCTTAATCATAGTTTCTATTCCCTTTTCTAGAACATCAAGATGTTTTTCATGATCAGGATTCGGAGGAGTGTGATGAGGAGACTGATATGACTGATTTGGTTGCTGGAAATTATTTTGAGAAGGAAATGTGTTTCCCCTAGGAAATTGATGATTTGAAGAGGGAGTGAAAGTTTGGTTACCGGAGAAGTTTTCCTGGTTCCATGCAAGATTTGGGTGATTTTTCCAACCTGGATTGTAAGTTGGAGGGAATGGATCATTCTCGGGACGCTGGAGTGCAGCGTTTACCTGACCTAGTGGCTGACCGGGACCTAAAAGAGGACATTCCTCTAAAACATGAGATGGAGACAGACAGTTACGACAACCTAAGGCCGAAACTTGATTGATTTGAGCGGGAGCTCGTTCTTTGACTTCTAAAGCTTCTAACCTACGCATGATTGTCGCCATCTTTGCTTCAGCGGCTATATTCGTTTCTAAGGAAAGACCACTGGTTTTTGGTTGGGAAACTGATAAAACTCAATCATCACAATGTTCCCACTGCATGGTTTTTTTGGATAAACTCTCTAAAAAGTCTCAAGCTTCATCAGCATTTTTCTTCATGAAATCCCCTTGACACATTGACTCTAAGAAAGTTTTTGAAGAATAATCCAATCCTTCATAAATGATTTGGCATAATCGCCACTTTTCTAGACCATGGTGAGGACATTGGATAAGAAGATCTATAAATTTATCAAAATACTTTCAAAAAGGTTCTCCTGGGATAATTTTAAAATTTTGAATGCTGTTTCTAAGCTTGACCGTTTTGTGAATAGGAAAGAATTTTTTCAGAAAAACTTTTACAAATTCACCCCAAGTTGAGATGGAATCATGGGTAAGCTATCTGACCATTTGTTGGCTTTGTCCTTAAGGGCAAATGGAATAAATCGGAGTTTGATCGCATCTTCGGTTAAGTCCCTCATCTTGATCATGATGCAAACTTCTTCAAATTCGGAGATGAAAATATAAGCGTCTTCGGTTTACTACTCCTAGGAATTTGGGAAGCATGTTAATAAAATGCGGTCTAAGCTTGAAATTTGCTCCATTGATCTCGGGGAGTTTTATGCAAGAGGGGATTGTATTTCTAGTGGGGTAACAAACATCTTGAAGAACAGGTGGGTTGGTATTGGCCATTTCGTTTGGTTCAAGAGATAGATCAAAACGAATTAAACGATTGGTATTATCCCTAACCCAAGTTTGCATACACCAAAATCAAAATTTTTTTAAGAAAAAGGAAAAGAGAAAAAGTCAAGAAGATGATGAGAAAAAGAAAAAAGGAAAAACTAACTAAAAGCAAATCAAGACAATCATTTTTCAATCACCCTAACTCTAGGGTTAAGCCTAAACTTGACCTAGACCAGCACCTAACAAAAAATTTCCTTAATGAAAAGATCAAAGTTTACTTGGGTAATTAGCCGTAAGGATAGTACTAGAGGAGATCAAAGATCAATTAAGTACCTCTTTCCTTACGAGGCTTTACTAACCCTAAACCTTGCCTTAGACACCAATTAATCCAAATAAACTTGGACCGGTTCACTTAAGGATTTCTTGTTCCTTAATGAGCTCGAATCCTTAGGGGCCAACGCCTAATCAATTTTAAGAGGCTTGGGTATGTGTAGTGAGGAATTAGTAATTTTTGGGCTAAGGAAAGGGTGATGAAATCCCTCACCTTATCTTGATTAATGGGTTTTGCCCTTAAAAATATTTTCAAGTGAGTGCCAAATCAAGATGCTCAAATCACTTTGGTGAATTCCTACTATTATATGAAATGCAACCCTAGGAATTAAAAGCAACTAAAAAGGAAAAATCTTTTTTTTTTATTATGGTCGACAATCAAAGAAATGAAGTTTATCAGGGTCGACAAAGGTAAAATATTTTTTTTATTTTTTTATTTTTTATTTTTTTCATCCTAATTGTCTCTAATGTGAATGAACTATCTAAATGGTGGAATTGAGAATACTAGAAAGAAGAGTTACCCACGCAATCGCTATCCAAGCCTCGTTGGAGGCAAATCTTCAATCTTAATTCTTCAACTCTTAATCTTCAAGTTTTAAATTCCTTCACAAAAGAAAAACACACAAGTTAAGGAACCAAAGTTAATCAAATTCCTACTTATGCACCGTTCCCCGGCAACGGCGCTAAAAACTTGATGGGAAATAAATGATTACCTTCTAGAGTTGCAAGTATACAATCTTGATCCAGTTATAGTATAAAAGATTATCGATCCCACAAGGAACGTGAAGAAGGAAGTTAATTAAGTTTGGTTCTTTGTTTGATTATGTGCGCGACAATTAGGAGTTATTCAAGAATAAAAGAAAAACATGGTGAAAGTGGTTTGTGAGAGATAAGAGAGAGTGGTTGTGGATTATGTGCAAAAGAGGAGAAAATAAAGTTGAGAATGTAGTTGTGATTATATGCACATAATAACAAAACTATGTTTGAGATTATATGCACATGGAGGAAATATGAGATTGAGAGAGAAGTAAAAATCAATAAAATCAAGAATCAAGAATAAAGGAAAATAACAAACAAATGAAAAGAAAGGATAAGAGGCAAATAAAGAAGGTAAAGTATGGAGGATTAATTAAAGATATGAGGAATCTAGAGTAGATCCACTTAGCTTATCTCAATCTTATGGGAATAAGTTGGATTTGTTAGCTAGTTTCAAACAATCTCTAGGTATCCCACAAATATTAGCTCCACACTTAGAAAAGGGTAATTCCCTAGAGGGTTCTAGCCTCAAGGTGAATTAAAGAAAAGAAAAATCTATACTAGAAAGTAAATACAAGAATTAAAGACATTGCATGAAAGTAAATTGCATGAAAGTAAATCTAAGCTACAAAGCATATAAATGAACAAGAAATGAAAAAAAATGAAAAAAAAAATAAAAGATAAACCAACAACTCCTGATCTTCATCTCATCCTCCTTTTGGTCCTTGGACAATAAGAAGAGCAAGGAAATTGAAGGGGTGAAAAAGTTTATTTATTGTGTAATAAAAGTTATAATTTTTAGAAGGTCTTCTCAATTAAGAGTAACACTTCTCTCCAAATGGAGTTTTTACAAAATATTTCACACTCAAACCTCTCCCTCTACCCCTCTATTTATAGCCCAACGGAGTTAATGTGAACCATTGGATCAAACTTGGCCACCAAGGAAGAGAAATTAGTCATTGATCAAATCTGTTGCGAACCAATCGGTTGGCCAACCGGTTAGTTTCCAATCGAATTTATCTTTTCTTGATTTTTCTTCACGAATTTTTCTTGGATCCTAGGGTCTTCTTGGGCCTTCGTTTGTCTTCATATTTGGGCTTTAAAAATTAGTAGAAAATCAGAGGATTTGAGTCATTTGGGCTTTTATTCATTATTTCTTTATTAACCAGCAAAATAAGATAAAAATAATTATTAGTAATATCTTTATTCATATAAAATAGGTAATGAGGGTATAAATTTATAATTAAAATTTGATAATCAAATGCTATGTTGATGACCTGGCAATCAAAAGTCATCACAAAGGAGATCATCTCAACGACTTGAGAACGGTGTTCAAAATAATGCGAAAACATCAGCTCAAGATGAATCTAACCAAATCTTTCCTGGGGGTATCATCGGGCAAATTCCTTGGATTCATTATAATATCTAAAGGGACACATCTTGACCCAGAGAAAGTGAACGCCATATAAGAAATGCCACCTCCGAGAAATCTCAAAGAACTCATAGTCTTATTGGAACGATTAGCTTACATTTGCAGATTCATAGATAATCTATCAGGGAAGTGTCAACCATTCCAAAGGTTGATGAAGAAGGGCATTTCGTTTGTATGGGATGAAGCATGTCAAAGAGCTTTTGATGATATTAAATAATATCTCATGAAGCCACCTGTCTTAGCCGCACCAGTATTAGGTAAACCTTTCCTAATCTACGTCAAAGCTATGAACCTTTGTTTAGGAGCACCTCTTGCTTAGAAAAATAACGATGTTCATGAACAAGCTATATATTTTCTTAGCCGGACTATGATTGGCACCAGACATCACTACAATCCGGTTGAAAAAGAGTGCCTAGCTTTGGTGTTTGCAGTCTAAAAGATGCGGCACTACTTAATTGGCCAATCCATCCATGTCATCTCGAAGTCAATCCTCTACAGATACTCATGACAAAACCTGGATCTTTGAATTACAGGCTTGCTAAATGGGCCATATTACTTTCTCAGTATGACATGATGTTTGTACCTCAAAAAGCAGTTAAGGGCTAAGCAATAGCCGACTTCTTGGCAGATCACCCCATCCCTGAGTCTTCTAAGCTTTATGAAGACATTCCAAATGAGGTATTTGAATCAAATGTCATTTCTAACCACCAAGTGTGGCGGCTTTACTTTGATGGTGGATCATGGCGTAATCATAAAGGGACGATCATTGCAGGAGTTAGGGTAGTACTCATTGATTCCCACTGTCATGTTCTTTCCCGGACTTATTTATTAACTGAGCCATGCTTTAACAATATGGCTGAATACAATGCCCTCATAATTAGATTGCAACTCGCTCAAGACATAGGGGTGAAATATCTTGAGGCTTACGGCAATTTCAAATTGATCGTTAGTCAGATCAAAGGAGAATATGAGGTCTAGCACAACAACCTCGTACCTTAGCATGAAGTGGTGATGAAGCTTGCTTTAACTTTCGAAGGCTTCTACATCAATTATGTAGCCCGCCTTGAGAATACTCAAGCAGATACTTTGGTGTCACTTGCAGCTACTCTAGCCTTGACTTCCGAGTCCACTAGGCGGATTACAGTAGCTAGCTATCAACTATGCTCTCCCAAATAAATTTTGGAAGCTAACGAGGTTCATGTCATGCCTGGCCCCTTTGAACCTAATGATTGGCGTTATTCGATCATTGATTACGTCTTGCACGATATATTACCAGATGATCGAAGCAAGTAATCTTTGTTCAAAGAAGAGCCTCACGGTTCTTTTATGATTCTACCATGCGAACATTGTACTGCAGATCATTTGATGGCATATTGCTCTGATGTTTGTCATCGAACGAAGCCCAAAAGGCGCTCAAAGAAGCCCATGATAGTATGTACGGAGCTCATCAACGGGGCCTAAACTCCAAGGCCAACTTCGACATGTAGGCTATTATTGGCCAACAATGATTGCATATGTAATGGCCTATGCAATGCGGTGTCGTGCATGCCAATTTCATATTGATTTCCTACATCAACCTTTGGAAAAATTGCATCTGACCATTGCCTCATGCCCATTCGAAATATGGGGAATGGATATCATTGGGCCAATTAGTCCACCATCTGCTAAAGGCCACCGCTACATCTCGGCTATAACTGATTATTTCTTTAAGTGGGCCAAAGCCATTCCACTCAGAGAAGTTAAAACTTCTAACGCGGTTAAGTTCTTGAAACACCACGTTATCTATCAATTCGACATCCCTCAAGGATTGTTCGCGACAATAGTCCATAATTCATTAGTAAACCATTTTTTAAATTTTGTGACAAGTTTTGAATCCAAGATGTAGCCTCTACGCCATATAACCGAGCAGCCAATGGTCTAACTGAAGCATTCAACAAGACCATAATTAAGCTTCTCAAGAAGTTCATCTCTTCCAACAAGCGTGACTGGGATGAGAAGCTAGGAGAGTGTTTATGGGCATATTGAATGATTATCACATTTTAATTACATTTTTATACCCTTATTACCTATGTTATATGAATAACGATATTACTAATAATCATTTTTATCTTATTTTGCGTGCTAATAAAGAAATAATGAATAAAAGCCCAAATGACTCAAATTCTCAATTTCTACCAATATTTAAAGCCCAAATCAAGACAAACCAAGGCCCAAGATACCAAATTGATCCAAGAGAAATTCGTGAAGAAAAATCAAGAAAAGACAAATTCGGTTGGGAACCAATCGTTGACCAACCTACAACTGAAAGCATAACCGATCGCCAACCGATCGGTTCCCAACAGATTCCGATTAATGGTGGATTTCTCTTCCTTTTGGCTAGGTTTGATCCAATGGTTCACATCAACTCCGTTGGGCTATAAATAGGGGTGAAGGCCGAGGGTTTTGATTGTGAAATATTTTGTAAAAACTCCATTTGGAGAGGAGGGTCACTCTTAATTAAGAAGACCTTCCAAATATTGTAACTTTTGTTACACAATAAATGAAATGTTTCACCCCTTCAATTTCCTTTCTCTTCTTCTAATCCAAGGACCAAAAGGAGGATTAGATTAAGATCAGAGTTGTTGGTTTCTATTTTATTTCTTTTCATTTTCTTTCTTGTTCATTTTATTGCTTTATAGCTTAGATTTACTTTCATGCAATTTAATTTCATGCAATTTACTTTCATGCAATTTACTTTCATGTAATGTATTTAATTCTTGTATTTACTTTCTAGAATAGATTTTTCTTTTATTTAATTCACCTTGAGGCTAGAACCTCTTGGGAATTACCCTTTCTAAGTGTGGAGCTAATATTCGTGGGATCCCTAGAGATTGTTTGAAACTAGCTAACAAATCCAACTCATTTTCATGAGATTGAGATAAGCTAAGTGGATCTACTCTAGATTCCTCATATCTTTAATTAATCCTCCATACTTTACCTTCTTTATTTTCCACTTATCCTTGTTTTCCATTTGTTTGTTATTTTCCTTTATTTTGATTTCATTGATTTTACTTCTCTCTCAATCTCATATTCTCCATGTGCATATAATCTCAAACCTAGTTTTGTTATTATGTGCATATAACCACCACCACACTCTCAACTTTATTTTCTCCTCTTTTGCACATAATCCACAATCCACTCTCTTATCTCTCCACATCCACATTCACCATTTTCTTACTTTCATTTTATTTGAATAAACTCCTAATTGTCGCTACAGATAATTTGAGAACCAAAACTTGAGCAAAACTCCTCCTACTTTCCGTTCCTCGTGGGATCGATAATCTTTTATACTATAACTTGATAAGGGTTGTATACTTGCAACTTAGGAGGTAATCATTTACTTCCCATCAAGTTTTTATGCCGCTCGGAACGTGCATAAGTAGGATTTTCATTAAGTTTTGTTTTTATATGTGTGTTTTCTTTTGTGTAGGAACTTGGAGCTTGAAGATCAAGAGTTGAAGATTCAAGATTGAAGAATTGCCTCCAACGAGGCTTTGCATTGCTTTTGCGTGGGTAACTTCTCTATCTAGTATTTTCAATTCCACCCTTTAGATAGTTCATATACATTAGAGACAATTAGGATAAAAAATAATAATAAAAAATAAAAGGATTTTTCCCTTGTCAATCCCTAATAAACTTCATATTTTTTTATTGTCGACCATAATAAAAAAAAAATAAAAAGATTTTTATTTTATTTAATTCACCTTGAGGCTAGAACCTCTTGGGAATTACCCTTTCTAAGTGTGGAGCTAATATTCGTGGGATCCCTAGAGATTGTTTGAAACTAGCTAACAAATCCAACTCATTTTCATGAGATTGAGATAAGCTAAGTGGATCTACTCTAGATTCCTCATATCTTTAATTAATCCTCCATACTTTACCTTCTTTATTTTCCACTTATCCTTGTTTTCCATTTGTTTGTTATTTTCCTTTATTTTGATTTCATTGATTTTACTTCTCTCTCAATCTCATATTCCTGCATGTGCATATAATCTCAAACCTAGTTTTGTTATTATGTGCATATAACCACCACCACACTCTCAACTTTATTTTCTCCTCTTTTGCACATAATCCACAATCCACTCTCTTATCTCTCCACATCCACATTCACCATTTTCTTACTTTCATTTTATTTGAATAAACTCCTAATTGTCAGCATAATTTGAGAACCAAAACTTGAGCAAAACTCCTCCTACTTTCCGTTCCTCGTGGGATCGATAATCTTTTATACTATAACTTGATAAGGGTTGTATACTTGCAACTTAGGAGGTAATCATTTACTTCCCATCAAGTTTTGCGTTGAGAGCGGTGCATAAGTAGGATTTTCATTAAGTTTTGTTTTTATATGTGTGTTTTCTTTTGTGTAGGAACTTGGAGCTTGAAGATCAAGAGTTGAAGATTCAAGATTGAAGAATTGCCTCAACGAGGCTTTGCATTGCTTTTGCGTGGGTAACTTCTCTATCTAGTATTTTCAATTCCACCCTTTAGATAGTTCATATACATTAGAGACAATTAGGATAAAAAATAATAATAAAAAATAAAAGGATTTTTCCCTTGTCACCCTAATAAACTTCATATTTTTTTATTGTCGACCATAATAAAAAATAAAAAGATTTTTATTTTTTGCATCCTTTTAGTTGCTTTTAATTCTTAGGGTTGCATTTCATATAATAGTAGGAATTCACCAAGTGATTTGAGCATCTTGATTTGGCACACACTTGAAAATATCTTAGGGCAAAACCCATTAATCAAGATAAGGTAAGGATTTCATCACCCTTTCCTTAGCCCAAAAATCACTAATTCCTCATTACACATACCAAGCCTCTTAAAATTGATTAGGCGTTGGCCCCTAAGGATTCGAGCTCATTAAGGAACAATAATTTCTTAAGTGAACGGTCCAAGTTTATTTGGATTAATTGGTGTCTAAGGCAAGGTTTAGGGGTTGCGTGAAGCTCGAAAGGAAAGAGGTACTTAATTGATCTTTGATCTCCCTCTAGTACTATCCTTACCTAGCTAATTACCCAAGTAAACTTTGATCTTTTCACTAAGGGAATTTTTGGTTAGGAGTGGTCTAAGTCAACTTTAGGCTTAACCCTAGAGTTAGGGTGATTGGAAAGTGATTGCCTTGATTTATTTTTAGTTAGTTTTTCCTTATTTTTCTCATCATCTTCTTAACTTTTTCTCTTATCCTTTTCAAATAAAATTTTTTTTTGATTTTGGTGTATGCAAACTTGGGTTAGGGATAATATTAATCGTTTAATTCGTTTTGATTCATCTCTTGAACCAAGCGAAATGGCTAATACCAACCCACTGTTCTTCAAGATGTTTGTTACCCCACTAGAAATGCAATCCCTCTTGCATAAAACTCCCCGAGGTAAATGGAACCAATTTTGAACTTCGACCGCATTTCATAAACATGCTTCCCAAATTCTTAGAGTCGAAACCGAAGACGATACATCTTTATCTCGAATTTGAAGAAGTTTGCCTCATGATTAAGATGAGGGACTTAGCGAAGATGCGATCAAACTCGATTTATTCCATTTGCCCTTAAGGACAAAGCCAAAAATGGTCAGATAGCTTGCCCACGATTCCATCTCAACTTGGGGTGAATTTGTAAAAGTTTTTCGAAAAATTCTTTCCTATCCACAAAACGGTCAAGCTTAGAAACAAGATTCAAAATTTTAAAATTGTCCCGAGAACCTTTTGGAAGTATTTTGACAAATTCAAAGATCTTCTTATCCAATGTCCTCACCATGGTCTTGAAAAGTGGCGATTATGCCAAATCATTTATGAAGGATTGGATTATTCTTCAAAACTTTCTTAGAGTCAATGTGTTAAGGGATTTCATGAAGAAAAATGCCGATGAAGCTTGGGACTTTTAGAGAATTTATCCGAGAAAACTATGCAAAGGGGAACACCGTGATTCATCGATTACCCAATCCAATTCTAGAGGTCCTTCCTTAGAGTCAAACATAGCCTCTGAAGCTAAGATGGCTACAATTCTACGCAGTTAGAAACTTTAGAAACCAAAGAACGAGCTCGGCTCAAATCAATCAAGTTTCGCCAGTTGTCATAATCGCTTTCTACAGTCCATGCTTGAGCAATGTCCACTCTTAGGAAATACTCAATCTCTAGAATGATGAATGTCGCATTCCAAAGATCCGACATGATCCATTTTCTCCAACCTATAATCCGGGTTGGAGAAATCATCCAATTTTGCATGGAATCGTGGTAATTCTGAAATCAAAATTTCACTCCCTCTTCAAACCAACAATTCCCTAGGGCAACGCAGCTTTCTAGCTTCAAACCAACTTTCCACAACCAAATCAGCCATTTCCAAATCAGTTTCCTCATCATCAATCTACAAATCATATTCCTTCAAATGTTGAGAAACGTCTTAATGTTTTGGAAAGGGGTTTGGAAGCCTTGATTAAAACCTCTACACAGACCACGAACTTGTTGACTCAAACATCTAGCACGATGAACTCCTTTATGCAATCAACAGGACAAATTCTCAACTCCAACACTCAAGCCATAGCTAGATTAGAAACCCAGCTTGGTCAACTAGCTAGTGCTATAAGTGAGAGAGAGAAAGGATCATTTCCGAGTCAACCCGTGAGCAATCCAAGGAACGCGGGGGCAAGTTCAACTTTTCAAGATCAAGTGAATGCAATCCATTCACAACAACAGTAACTGTGTTAATAATCAAGTCCTTGAGCGAGAGAATTACGTTGAATATATGCATCTTGAAGCCAACATTTGAAGAACCCTTTATCGATGAACTTAGATTTTTGGAAAATGGAAAACAACAAGATTTCATTTTTGATGAAATTTTTGTTAATAACGAATCTAAGTTCAAAATGCATAACACCAATAAGACCTACCTTAATTTGCTGCAAAACACATTGCAACCCTTGGAATTTTCAGAATTTGAGAACATCATTGATTATATCATTTTGAAATTCTTTAAATTTCGAGGTAGAATTTTCAGAATAAGGTAGGATTTAATGTAGAATGTGAGCTTCTCATGTTTCATCTTTTATTCTACATTTTTATTTTTTGTCTCATAATAATAAAAGAATTTATTCTTCTCTCATATGAGAGTTTCTTGTTCTTTTCAATATGAAAAAAAACATATGAAAAAAAAGAGAAAATAAATTTTAACTTCACCTTCTCATACCAAAGGTAATTACGAATTTTTATCATTGTTCGAAGTCGACCGAACAAATGTAAGTGCTTCCATTCTTATCTGTTTTACTTTGTGCATAATAGAATTTGCATTGAGGACAATGCAAAATTTAGGTGTGGGGTGGGAATTAGTCATTTTATCTTTATCTTAGTTATTTTTTTTTTCTTTTACTTACCATTCTTTTATGTCATTTTTTCCTTCTTTTCATCATAAAAAAAAAAATAGTCACTTGCCAACTTAATAGAGTTGATTAATAATTGATCAATTTGATAGAATTTAAGTCTTCTAATCCTTAGTTAGTTCTATACTCAAGTTTACCTTTTATGACAACTCCAAATAAATTTCTTAAGAAATGATTTTCAAGTAGTATACTTTACTTAAGTTTTAACTTAGATTTTTAATTAAAGTAATGGAATTTTTGCATGCCTAACTTAGAGTTGAAAATAATTTTTCAAGTTGTCTTGATCCAAATATTGTTCAGAATATATATACATATACACATATATATATTATACTAACTTAATAAAAGAAGAAAAAATTCTCTTAAAATCATTGGTGGTTCTATTTTACTAAGCCTAAGTTGACTGAGTAATTAAGCCCGAGGAGTATTTCTATGCTTAATGACCTAAGCCCAATTGGGTTGGGATTCATTGGCCCAAAACTCGCTAAATGGTCACTTAGAAAGCCGATTAAAAAGAACAAAACCACCAAGGAATAAAGAGTTAAACAAAAAAAAATGTCATACTAATCATGTTTTTATATATAGTTATATTTGTATATGTTCTTGAAAAATTAAATGGATTTAAAGACTTGAAGTTTGTTTAAAACAAAGAGTTAGCATGTTCTTTTCAAAACTTTCAAATTAAATCTTTGAGTTAAACTTGGTTTTGTATAACTATATTGAAAGGATTTTCTTAAGAAAATTACATTGGAGTTATGATAAAAACGTTTTTTTGAGTATTAACCAACTTCAATTGGAATGTTTGAAGCTATCAAATGAATTAATTATTTTATTAACTTCTTTAATTTGGCAAGTCGACTGAATTTTGTGGGTATATTCACTACAAACCCTCACGAGACTACAACTCGTCCACTAGGGTAACCTAGGGGTTTAAAGGCTTGTTGTATGTGCTAAATACAACCGCGATTCCTGCGAAAGTGAGTTAGGTTTTCTTTTTATTTTCTTTGCTAGAGGACTAGCAAAAGTTTAGGTGTGGGGGTATTTGATTATCATATTTTAATTACATTTTTATACCCTTATTACCTATGTTATATGAATAACGATATTACTAATAATCATTTTTATCTTATTTTGCAGGCTAATAAAGAAATAATGAATAAAAGCCCAAATGACTCAAATTCTCAATTTCTACCAATATTTGAAGCCCAAATCAAGACAAACCAAGGCCCAAGATACCAAATTGATCCAAGAGAAATTCGTGAAGAAAAATCAAGAAAAGACAAATTCGGTTGGGAACCAATCGGTTGACCAACCGGTTGGCCAACCGGTTGGCTAACCGATCGGCCAACCGATCGGTTCCCAACAGATTCCGAATTAATGGTGGATTTCTCTTCCTTTTTGGCTAGGTTTGATCCAATGGTTCACATCAACTCCGTTGGGCTATAAATAGGGGTGAAGGCTGAGGGTTTTGAGTGTGAAATATTTTGTAAAAACTCCATTTGGAGAGGAGGGTCACTCTTAATTGAGAAGACCTTCCAAATATTGTAACTTTTGTTACACAATAAATGAAATGTTTCACCCCTTCAATTTCCTTTCTCTTCTTCTAATCCAAGGACCAAAAGGAGGATTAGATTAAGATCAGGAGTTGTTGGTTTCTATTTTATTTCTTTTTCATTTTCTTTCTTGTTCATTTTATTGCTTTATAGCTTAGATTTACTTTCATGCAATTTAATTTCATGCAATTTACTTTCATGCAATTTACTTTCATGCAATGTATTTAATTCTTGTATTTACTTTCTAGAATAGATTTTTCTTTTATTTAATTCACCTTGAGGCTAGAACCCTCTTGGGAATTACCCTTTTCTAAGTGTGGAGCTAATATTCGTGGGATCCCTAGAGATTGTTTGAAACTAGCTAACAAATCCAACTCATTTTCATGAGATTGAGATAAGCTAAGTGGATCTACTCTAGATTCCTCATATCTTTAATTAATCCTCCATACTTTACCTTCTTTATTTTCCACTTATCCTTGTTTTCCATTTGTTTGTTATTTTCCTTTATTTTTGATTTCATTGATTTTTACTTCTCTCTCAATCTCATATTCCCTGCATGTGCATATAATCTCAAACCTAGTTTTGTTATTATGTGCATATAACCACCACCACACTCTCAACTTTATTTTCTCCTCTTTTGCACATAATCCACAATCCACTCTCTCTTATCTCTCCACATCCACATTCACCATTTTCTTACTTTCATTTTATTTGAATAAACTCCTAATTGTCGCGCGCATAATTTGAGAACCAAAACTTGAGCAAAACTCCTCCTACTTTCCCGTTCCTCGTGGGATCGATAATCTTTTATACTATAACTTGATAAGGGTTGTATACTTGCAACTTAGGAGGTAATCATTTACTTCCCATCATTGAACAATGGCCACTCCCACAGGTGCTACGCTTTTCTCTTTGATATACGAATGTGAAGCTGTAGTACCATTGGAGATCCAGATTCTATCATTGTATGGATATATTTGAAAGTTTGAGCTTAATATATACTTGAATACAACACCAAAATTTCTATACATGTACAAAGTACATATGTGCTATAAAATATCAAGCGAAAAGAGTGTATTCGTGAAAAAGATGATCAAAGATTTACACTCTATAAATCCACGACAAAATTGAGTGTATTTGTTAAAAGATGGTCAAAGACCCACACTCATGGATATAAATGTACAATATCTCAAGGGTATCCATCTAATACTAAATATTTTCCATATTTAAAGATGGTGTACATCGTCCTCCATACACTATCATTCTTCCTCTTAAAAATTCCTATATGGTTGAGATGATAACTCTAGATTTTAGACCTTTTCTAAAGGTTGAGATAATTCAAGTTGTGTTACAAAAGGAAAAAACTCAAACTAGATAAGTTATATCTGAATTCATTTTATGAACTAATATAATTACTTTTATTGTTGATTTTACAAACTATTCATCGATATCTTCATAGTTTGTATGTGAATTTTAATATGACTTATGATCATGATTATTGTGTTTTGAAGTTAAATGTGTATGTCTTGTGCTATTTTCTACAAATTTTTTTTTTGTGAATCAAGATGTATTTCTCCTTCTTTCACATTTGGATATTTTTATCTGAATTCTCAAAGTATATTGCATATCCTTAGTGTGCTTTTCTTTTGCTAATAATAAAAGGGGAAGAAAGGTGAAATTTTAAAATATTTCATGAGTGTTTGTGATTTATAAAAGTTTTTCAAATTGATTTCATGATTGATTTTGGATTTGAAAATTTTTGAACACTCGATGCTTTGTTTTAGGGGAGTTTCTAGAAAACATGTACACATTTATACTTTAATGTTTGCATATTTGTAGGGAGCTTTGCATATCATATATCTTTTGCATGAACGTGTTATGTACTTATTTGTCTTGAATATATATCTCACTATGTATTATATTTTGTATTTCAAATTTCAAGTCTTGTTATTATCAAAGGGAAGATTGTTAGAACGTTGTTCGATGCGAGATTGTTAGAACGTTGTTCGTACAATATCTCTTTTGAATAATAACAAACTCTCATTTACTACTGATATATTTTGTGAGATGATATATTTCAGGCATAAATAAGTACGAGCAAGATGTGGTTCGAAACGATGCAACAATCAACACAAACGTTGATTTCAGCCTTCAAACCATCAATGGTCAAGAGGCACCCATCGATGGTCAAGCATCTCATTAATGGTTACAAGAACCAATTAAAGAAAAATAGAAATAGGAATTGGCACCATCGATGGTCTACAGTGACCCATCTATGGTCATAGGGAACCATCGATGGTTATAGAAGTCAATTGAAGAAATTCAGAAATCAGAATCAATATCATCGATGGCTACAATTGAACCCTCAATGTTCACCAAGGGACCATTGATGGTCGTGATCCACAATAGATGGTTATGACGAAATTTGATAGTTTTCAAGATTTAATCTTAGCTGTTCGTTGATTTGTTTGATCTCTTGTTTACACTTAGATTTGGGTATCTCTTTCCTGTCCTATTAAGGTCTATTTAAGGTGATTTAGAGATCATAATTGATAACGAAGTTCAAGGAGGCAAATACACAAAATGAGAGATCTTTATTCTAGCATTTGAGAGAGAGTTGATAAAATCCCCTGAGCCTTGTTCAGCTTCTTCTCGACATGCTTTTATTAGAGTTTGATTCAGCGAGAATGAGTGCCCTGCGCTTACATAACTACACTGCTTCTTCACAGATCTTCATCTTCATCATTTGAAGAACGGTTTGATAAAGGGCTGTAAGATATTCTTTTTTCGCTTTAATTGTTTTGGTTGGTTATATTTTAAACTTGTGAGTTTGACAGCGTACTCAAGCCGGGGTAATTAAGGGTTTGGCTATCTAGGGCTAGGTTTCTTTCGGTCATTGTGAAGAGTTAGGTTAGATGAATAGTTTCGGATAGATTTCAGAGTGTGGTCTTTGAAGCCTACTGAATCGGGTTGTGATTTAGATGAACTCTGGTCATAGTGAGGAAGGCCCTTCACGAGAAAGAAGAGTGGACGTAGGATTTTGATCCTTACTAATATAAAAATCTTGTGTGTTCCTGTGTTGATTTGCTTTTAGTTTTTCACTTATTATTTTTCCGTTGCATTTTCTGAGTCTTGTCAAAAAAACTATAGCAATTCTATTCACCCCCTCTAGGCTTGCATCCCAGTTCCAACATCAACTTTATCTACTTCTGAAATGATAATTGAAGTAGAGTACCCAAATTGACATTAAAAAAAAATAAGCAACTAAATCAGAGATATAAAAAGTTGTGAAAGACTTAATTATACTTAAAATGCTTTTATTGCTAAAATATTTCAAATAATATTTTGATAAACTAAACACAAACTTCCAACGAATGTTGTGTATGCCGACTAGCAAACATTCATAGGCTTTGTTATTGTTATGCTATTTGATAAATAATATAGATAATTAATATATAAGTAAAACATTTATAATATGTGAAAATTAAACCAAATTGTCAGAAAATTAAAATTTGACAGAATTATGAATGCTTTTATGAAGAATGGACCAAATTGTCAGGCGTTTTAAGTTACTGCAATTTTCTATTCCTTCATCTGGTTCTTATATATGACTTATTATAAATAAGACTACTCATAATAGGCTAATAATTTATTATAATCATCTACACTTATATACCGTTATAATTATAAAATATATTATAATATCAAATATTATTTAATATATTATAATTATTAAATAAATTATGATTGAAATTATAAAAGTTATTTGAATTATAAGAATTATTTATACAATTCTTTATTCATAATTCTATTATATAATTTCATTATTAATTTTAATTTTCAATTTAAGAATTTATATTGCTATAAAAGTCACTTCACAATTTGTCAGTCAACAAAAATTAAAACGTAAACAAGTTACTACATACAAAGCACGTGCACTATACTAGTATTATAAAATAGATAATAATTTATTATAAATAATTATTAATTATAGGGTTTTTATATTAGTCTTTCAAAGCTTGCATATTTTGAATTAGTCACCAAAATCCTCATATTTTGAAATTGGTCCACCAAATCTTTAAATATTTTGAAATTAGTCCCTATATCTTAATATTTTGAAATTAGTATCTCAAATATATAACATATTTCAAAATTATTCTTTCTATTTAGCTGTTGGTTGAAAAAATGGCAAACTAGTTTCAAAACACTTAAAAGACTCAGGCAAATAATTTCAAAATATCAAGATTTGGGGCTAATTTAAAAATATGAAAGCTATGAGGGTATAAAAATAACTATTTAATAAATTATGGTACATAATTATAATTATTATTAATAGTATAACTATTACTTATTCAATAATAGTAAAGTAAAATAATTTATAAATAAGCATTCATGATTCATTAAATTATTATACTGTTAAATTATTTATAAATCATTATAAAATAATTAAAATAATAGTATGAATATACTATTAAAAATATGCTATTGTTTAATAAATAGTATATTTATTTAATAGCATTTATTTAAATTAAGAATTATACTATTATTTAATAATTATACATGAGTGGATGTTTGAAAAGCACATGTGCTTTCAAATTCCATTATTAATCATAAGCGAGTTTCTATTGAAATTCTAATTTTTAATCATCTTATACGGATGCGTGAAGAACTAAACTCTGTTTCAAAACTAACAACCTCTTAGCATTCAGTCCCTTATGCAAAATGATCTTTTTTAAGGAAGAGTTAATCCAAAGGGAAAAGAGAAGACTTATTTAATACAACCACTTATTGGATTGTGAACTCCTCTTTTTTCCTTGTAAAAAGCTAAGATTGCTTAGAGTTTAAAGGGAGATAGGAGCACCCGTTTTATTTTTTCCTCCATTCTTTCATGAATGTAAGCTAGAAGGCATCACAGTTAAATCCATACTCTTTATAAAGTAGATGGAGCTAGATTAACTGATGGAGAGATCATAAAAGAGCATATTGATTACTATAAAAATCTCATGAGTACTGCTATTGGAGTTCAAAATTCAAATGTCTCTGTTATTCACAATGACCTTGCCTCTTGTCTACTAATATTAACATGCTCATGCTCCTATTTCTCATACTGAAATCAAAGTAGTCTTCTCGATGGCTGATGATAAAGCTCTAGGACCAGATTGGTATAGTGCTGGCTTTTTCAAGACATATTGGGATATTATAAAAGAGGATTTCTTTCAAGCTCTATGATCAATTCCACTTCTCCAACTCTTATTCCCAAAGTTCATTGCCCTAAGCTTGCATAGGAATTTAGGCCACTTGCTTGATGCAATTTTCTCTACAAAATCATAACAAAAGTCCTAGCCAATAGATTACAAGCTGCCATGGGTTATATTATCATTGAATCTTAATGTGCCTTTGTTAAGGGTAACAACATCCTGCTCGCACATGAGATAGTTAAACACTATAGTAGAACTAATATCTCATCTAGAGTCATTATTAACATTGATATAAGAAAGACTTTTGATACAATAAGCTAGAGCTTTCTCAAATCTATACTTGAAGTTTGGTTTTCCAACTAAGTACATTGATTGGGTTTATGCATGCATATCTACTCCAAAATATATTTTAACTTTCAATGGTTTCTTGCATGGATATTTTGATGGCAAAAGGGGTTTGAGACAAGGGAATCCCCTCTCCCACTATTTGTTTGTCATTGGCATGGAGCACCTATCTAGAAAATTATCTTTTCTTAAGCAAGACAATAGCTTCAAGTGGCATCCTAAGTGTTCTAAACTCAACATCTCCAATTTGATCTTGGTTGACAACCTTCTACTATTTAGTAGAGGGAATTTGTTCAGGAAATTTATGATTGCTTAAATAGTTTAGTGCAGTATTAGGGCTTAGAGCCAATACTAGTAAACGTTCTATCTTTTTTGGTGGTACTGATCTTGCAACAAAAGACACTATTCTCACTAATTTGGTATTCAATGAAGGTTTCCTGTCTATAAGATATCTTAGCATGCCACTGATATGCAAAAGACTCTCCTATCTTGACTGCAACCCTCTGATTACAAAAATTATTGAACAGTTTCAAAAATGGATGAAAAGAAGAACACTTTCTTATGTTGGAAGACTACAACTCATTCAAAGTGTCATTTTGGACATTCAAACCTTTTTGACTAGCAGCTATGTTCTTCCAAAGAAAGTATTACTAAAGATTGATACATTATATAGTGGTTTCTTTTGCAGAAAGTCAAACAATGCAAGAAAAATATCTCACTTATGGCTTGGAGCAATGTTTATCAATCTAAAAGCAAATGGGGTTTACGTATCTTTTCAGCTCTTCACTGGAACACAATTGCAGTTCTAAGACTTTTATGACTTATTCATCAAAAGGAAGACTTACAGTGGGTTTGGATACAAAGGATGATGGGGGAGGAGAATGAATCAAGTAACCCCAAGGGGAGGAAGTGGTAAAGAAATGAACAAAAAATAAAATTAATCGTGTTTAGATAAACAAGAAGGGGAAGGGAGCATATATTGTAATCTATGTTTGTTTAATGTAGATAATAGAAAGGAAATGAAAGTTATATGTCCAATATATCCTTTGGAATAAAGATTACATCTATTTTTTATTTCTCTAAGGACATTGTTGGAATATTTAGAAATTTTCACTTAAACTCAATCTCTCGTTTCCCAATCCATCCACTTTAGGAGGGTCAAGAAAGGGGAGATTATGCTTACTTTTAACCCTCCCCTCCCTTCCCCTTACTAATTAAAAAATGTAACTAAACACAATTTTGGGATGGTTATCATCCTAACCATCCCGATCCTTCCCCTCCCCTCCTAAAAAAAAATCTATCCAAACTCACCATTACTCGAGATAAAGTGGATTGATGAATGTAAGCTAGAAGGCATCATAGTAAAATCCATACTCTTTATAAAGTAGATGGAGCTAGATTAACTGATGGAGAGATCATAAAAGAGCTTATTGATTACTATAAAAATCTCATGAGTACTGCTATTGGAGTTCAAAATTCAAATATCTCTGTTATTCACAATGACCTTGCCTCTTGTCTACTAATATTAATATGCTCATGCTCCTATTTCTCCTACTGAAATCAAAAGTATAGTCTTCTCTATGGCTGATGATAAAGCTCCAGGACCATATTGGTATAGTGCTGCTTTTTTCAAGACATATTGGGATATTATAAAAGATGATCTCTTTCAAGCTGTTGAGGAGTTCTCCCACTCTAAGACTTTGTTGGGTATGATCAATTCCACTTCTACAACTCTTATTCCCAAAGTTCATTGCCCTAAGCTTGCACAGGAATTTAGGCCACTTGCTTGCTGCAATTTTCTCTACAAAACCATAACAAAAGTCCTAGACAATAGATTACAAGCTGCCATGGGTTATATTATCATTGCATCTTAATGTGCTTTTGTTAAGGGCAACAACATCCTGCTCGCTCATGAGATAGTTACACACTATAGTAGAAGTAATATCTCATCTAGAGTCATTCTTAACATTGATATAAGAAAGACTTTTGATACAATAAGCTAGAGCTTTCTCAAATCTATACTTGAAGGATTTGGTTTTCCAACTAAGTACATTGATTGGGTTTATGCATGCATAACTACTCCAAAATATATTTTAACTTTCAATGGTTTCTTGCATGGATATTTTGATGGCAAAAGGGGTTTGAGACAAGGGGATCCCCTCTCCCACTATTTGTTTGTTATTGGCATGGAGCACCTATCTAGAAAATTATCTTTTCTTAAGTAGGACAATAGCTTCAAGTGGATTTGATTTTTTGCTGATGACCTTCTACTATTTAGTAGAGGGAATTTGCTACGAGTTCAGGAAATTTATGATTGGTTAAATAGTTTAGTGCAGTGTTAGGGCTTGAAGCCAATACTAGTAAAAGTTTTATCTTTTTTGGTGGTATTGATCTTGCAACAAAAGACACTATTCTCACTACTTTGGTATTCAATGATGGTTTTCTGCCTATAAGATATCTTAGCATGTCACTGATATGCAAAAGGCTCTCCTATCTTGACGGAAACCCTCTGATTACAAACATTACAGAGCAGTTTCAAACATGGATGAAAAGAAGAATACTTTCCTATGCTGGAAGACTACAACTCATTAAAAGTGTCATTTTGGGCATTCAAACCTTTTTGACTAGGAGCTACATTCTTCCAAAGAAAGTATTACTAAAGCTTGATACATTATATAGTGGTTTCCTTTGAAGAAAGTCAAACGATGCAAGAAAGATCTCACTTGTGGCTTGGAGCAATGCTTGTCAATCTAAAAGCAAAGGGGGTTTACGTATCATTTCAGATCTTCACTATAACACAATTGCAGCTATAAAACTTTTATCGCTTTCATCAAAAGGAAGACTTACAACGGGTTTGGATACAAAGGATGATAGGGGAGGAGAATGATTCAAGTAATCCCAAGGGGAGGAAGTGGAAGAGAAATGAACAAAATAAAATTAATTGTGTTTGGATAAACATGAAGGAGAAGGGAGGATATATTGTAATCTATGTTTGTTTAGAGTAGTGAATAGAAAGGAAATGAAAGTTATATGTCCAATATATCCTTTGGAGAAAGATTACATCTATTTTTTTTATTTCTCTAAGGACACTGTTGGAATATTTAGAAAATTTCACTTAAACTCGATCTCTCGTTTCCCAATCCATCCACTTTAGAGAGATTTTGCTTACTTTTAACCCTCCCCTCCCTTCCCCTTACTAATTAAAAAATGCAACTAAACACAATTTTGAGATGGTTATCATCCTAACCATCCCGATCCTTCCCCCCTCCTCTTAAAAAAATCTATCCAAACTCACAATTGCTCTAGATAAAGTGGATTGATGAAACCTATTTAAAAACATCGTACAATTTTGGAAATTCAGGCAAAAGTTAGAGACTCTTGGATGTGGAAGCAGTTACTCAAGCTTAGAGATAATATTGTTCATCAATTTGGTGATACTGATTCACTTTATGCTGCTATCCATAATTGTAGTGCAAAAAACAGGATCATACTTTCAAATCTCTGTCTAGGAGCTATGTTTATAGTGTAACTCAGAGTGACTGAGTTTATTTGATTGACAAAACATTTACACTTGGGAAATGGAATAAAAATTCATTGAAAAAATAAAATAAAAAATAACAATGCCATTAAACATAATAAACATGGCTTTTATTGAACTTTTTTTTACATGCGAGGGTGTACTAAAAAATATAGAATAGGTGAAGAGGTTTTCTTGTAGTTTGCACTAAAAAACTGTTAAAAAACAAAAACACTTTATTAATTATTAATTAACAAGCATTAACCACAGTTCATTAATTAAACTTCATTAATTAATCCCATTTTCAAAAGAAAACGACTCGCGTCTCCCTCTTCCCTCGTTTTTTTTCTTCTTCGGTTTTCTTAGACTTTTTTCCCTCTTCGGTTTTCTTAGACTTTTTTCCCCTATAAACCCTCAAAATCTCCAAAATTTCCGATTATTTTAGCCCTCGGAGATCATCTCGATCTCCTAGGGCTTCTCCATCCAAAATCCTAACTCCGATGAAGAGATCGAGAAGCGACGACTCCTTCGCCTTCCGAAACCCTAGAAAATGGCGCCCCTCTCACTTCATCCTCGCCGCCGCCGCCGTCTACATCCTCCTCCTCTCTCTCAGGTCCCGCCACGTGTCAATCAGCGGCGGTGCAACCCTAGACAGCGGGTTAGACTCTGATCCGCCACCGGAACCCGTCAAGGACCCGTTACGCTGGCCCGGTAACCTAACGGTGATCGAGACAATGGCTCGAGATGCTTGGAATTTGGGGGCGAAAGCTTGGGAAGAGCTCGAGAGGTATCAAAATGATAGTTTGAACTTAGGTCAGAAAAAGGTGGAACCTTGCCCGTCGGAAGTTATTTTAAATGGGAAGAAATTGGGGGTGAATGAGACGGAGGCAGTGATGCTGTTGCCTTGTGGATTGAAGGTGGGTTCATCGATTACAGTGGTTGGCACTCCAAAGAATGATGATAAGAAGAACGTGTCACAGTTTATGGTGGAGTTGCAGGGGTTGAAGGCGGTGGATGGAGAGGATCCACCGAGGATATTGCATTTCAATCCAAGGTTGAAGGGGGATTGGAGTAATAGGCCGGTTATTGAGCTTAATACATGTTATCGGATGCAATGGGGGAAGCCAAAGAGGTGCGAAGGGTTGTCATCGGATTGGGATGATGACACAGGTATGATTCTTGTTTTCGTGCCCTATACATTAATTGTTTTTCTGTTCAAATGTTTCGATACTAAGATAGATCTACATTTTAGATTTACATTTTTGTAAATTCTATTTAGGTAAGTGTACTCTGTTTGTTCAATTTACTCAATAAAGATGTGTTTGTACTCTTTGTAAAACTTGATATATGGGGAAGAGTATGAAATGATAACCCTCAATCCTCATTCCTTACCACATGTCACATATTCAAAGCAGAGTTAAAAAAAAAATACCGCTAAGTGAATTCAGATTTAGGTCCATGGAAAGGGTGCTCAACCTGCAGGGCATGTTTGTGTATGAAGTTATAGCTGTCAGCTTCACCACAATGTCAAGGTTTTGGTGTAGTGGGATAGTTAGTTGGGAGTATAAGGATCATGCATGCTAGCAAGTTAACTGCTTGGTCTGCTTTTGTCAGACTGTATTTGTATGCCAGTCCATCTCAATTGTGAAGTTTAAGAGCTCTAGCCTGCACGGAACTAATACACGTCTTTGACAAATTATGTTTTGTTTGCATCTTCGTACTATATGTTTTGTGCATAGGTAGTGAAGCAAGGATAACCTTAAGCAACTTATGGTGAAAGCCTCATTCGTACTAGGTTGTCTAAATCACTTCAGGGTGTTGGGTTGTCACACTGCTAGTGAAGTGCTTTTCTAGCTAGACAATAATACAGAGATTTGAAATTGTTACCTTCTGACTGATGAATTGTATGAAAACTCAAACTAAGCGGTTCCTCAACCTTCTCTACCTCCCTCCTCTTGGTTAAGTTGGCAATAAAAAGGAGACTATCACAGATTATACAAGCAGTTTTATAAGGACAAAGAAAATTTGTGTCACCGAGGAGTCACCTTCTGTATGTCTGCACATTTGCTGTTCCATTCTAATTGGTAGGGACACAAATTGTGCACGCTAGGTCTGGTTGAGGTATAATCCTAACCAACCCTGTTCTGCAAATGTTGACCTAACAAAGTCCACCTTTAGGGTCGAAACTAACCCTAGACAGATCCAACTCAATCTCTAAAAAGATTAATATGGGTAGTGTTTGGCTAGGTTGATTTGAATAGCATTGAACTTGAGGAGACATGATAACATGAGTCATATAATAATATCATGTATATGATATACTAAAAATCAAGATAAACCTCTCGATTTAACAACCAAAGAATAGAATCTCTATGATACATTGATAATGCAAAAAAAGTAACCGGACGGTTCACCTATGGAACAAAATCATTAATAGATATTTACTTCATTGTTTCTCCTTCATAATGAAACTGCTGTTATGAAGATTGAAAACATCTTAGGCATCAAGTTTATAAGAGTGGAAAAGACAATTTAAAGCCGGTATGATAGTTAAATATCTGAATCAAGGATTGGCAGACCATGAGTGTGCATATCATTTTGTTTATTTCTACCTCTGCTATAAATTGTGTTAATTTTCTGCATAGTGTTTAGCTCGAAGATAGAGCATCAGACAGTTCTTCTTCCATCTTGAGGTTTATTTGGCTAAAAACTACAATTTCAAATTTTTATTTTGGACAGTCGATGGATACAACAAATGTGAGAAATGGGAACGTGCTGATACTTCTGACTTGAAAGAGTCCAAGACAACTTCGTGGTTGAGTCGATTCATTGGTCGTGCAAAGAAGCCAGAGATAACATGGCCTTTTCCTTTTGCAGAGGGCAAGCTGTTTGTCATGACGCTTCAAGCTTGCATGGAAGGATATCACATCTATGTTGGAGGTCGTCATATAACTTCATTTCTGTATCAACCGGTATGTATTATCTTGTCTCTTTACTAACTGCTTTGTTACATTTCAGTGTTTGAGTTGTCTTATGAATTGAGCATAAATATATGCATGGGAAAATAAAGCTACTCCTGCACCTCTTACTTTTTTATAATATCCTCAACACAATAGTCTCCATGTTATGTTAATTGACCATAACTCATTTCTTCTTCCAGAAAGTTGGTTTCTTATTATGGATACTGCTGTTCTTCTAGGGATTTATTCTTGA